>VMKM01001427.1:0-141706 GCA_008360985.2 Macquaria ambigua
TAGGTAGTGTAGAATGGAAACTGGTGGAAACAGCTACCCTGGCTCTGTTTTTTAGATTCAACTTTATTGTCATTGCACATGTCACAGGTACAAGGCAACGAAATGCAGATAGTATCTAACCAGAAGTGCATAAGCAGTAGAATAACATAATGAATATAAATATACAGGGTACATGAATATTTACAGTATATACAGAAAGTATACATAAAGTGCAGAATGTGCGGTTTGAATGTACAGTTGTGCAATGGTATTATTTAGTGCAAGCAGATTAAAAAAAGAGTACTTAATAGTGCAGTGATGTCATTCAAGTTTGGTCCAAGGGGGTTGGTAAGTGTGTGTGTGTGTGTGTGTGTTGGGGGGAGACGTCAGGGGGGCAGAGTTCAGCAGGGAGACAGCTGATGGGAAAAAGCTGTTCCTGAACCTGGTGGTTTTGGTCCGGAGACTCCTGTAGCGCCTCCCAGAGGGCAGGAGGGCAAACAGTTTGTGTGCTGGGTGGCAGGAGTCTTTGCTGATGTTCTTTGCTCTCCTGAGACAACGCTTCCTGTAGATGTCCTCAATAGCAGGAAGTGAGGCTCCAGAGATGCGCTGGGCAGTTTTCACCACCCTCTGCAGCGCCTTCCTGTCCGAGACAGAGCAGTTCCCATACCAAACTGTAATGCAGTGGGTTAGGATGCTCTCGATGGTGCAACGGTAGAAGTTCACCAGGATGTCTGAAGAGAGGTGGTTTTTCTTAAGAGTCCTCAAAAAAAAGAGGCGCTGGTGAGCCTTCTTAACCAGGTAGGAGTAGTTAGTCAACCAGGTGAGGTCCTGCGAGATGTGGATCCCCAAGAATTTGAAGCTGGTCACACGCTCCACTGCCGCACCGTTGATATGGATGGGTGGGTGTGTGTCAGCATTCCTTCTGAAGTCCACGATGAGATCCTTGGTCTTATTGGTGTTGAGCAACAGGTTGTTCTCAACGCACCACACAGCCAGGCGGTCCACCTCCTCTCTGTAGGCTGATTCATCGTTGTCCCTGATGAGGCCAATCACTGTGGTGTCATCCGCAAACTTGATGATGGTGTTAGAGCCATGTACAGGTCTGCAGTCGTGAGTGAAGAGGGAGTAGAGGAACGGACTCATCACACAGCCTTGTGGTACACCAGTGTTTAGGGTGAGGGTGGAGGAGCAGTGGTGGTCTGACCGAACACGTTGAGGCCTGTTGGTCAGAAAGTCCAACAACCAGTTGCAAATAGGAGCGCTGATGCCCAGATCTGTCAGTTTTGTGATTAGCTTAGAGGGGATGACAGTGTTAAATGCTGAACTGAAGTCTATGAAAAGCATTCTGGCATATGTGTTGACATTGTCCAGGTGTGAGGGGACAGAGTGCAGCGCTATGGAGACTGCATCTTCTGTGCTCCTATTCACGCGGTAGGCAAATTGGTGGGGGTCCAGGGTGGGGGGAAGACAAGATTTGAGATGTGCCAGAACCAGCTGCTCCAAACACTTTGTGATGATGGGGGTGAGTGCTACTGGGCGGTAGTCGTTGAGACAGGTTGGAGTGGAGTGTTTTGGTACTGGTATGATGGAGGTGGTCTTGAAACAGGTCGGCACAACTGCATGGGCCAAGGACATGTTGAATAAGTCCGTCAGGACCCCCGCCAGCTCCCCAGCACATGCTCTGAGCACACGTCCAGGGATGCCATCGGGGCCAGCAGCTTTGCGTGCGCTGATCCTGCTCAGCACTGCTCTGACATCAGTGGGGGAGAGTGTTAGGGGTTGGTGATCTGCAGTCAGCTCTGTCTTGGATGCAGGCTCCTGGTTGTCCTTGTCAAAACGAGCGTAAAAATTGTTGAGCTCGTTGAGAAAGGAGATATCAGAGGATGGGAGGGAGGGGTGGTTGGGCTTGTAGTCACTGATGACCTGAATGCCTTGCCACATACGTCGGGGGTTGGAGTTGGAGAAGTTCGTTTTTTGCCAGGTGCAGGTATGTCACCTCTATTGGTAGAGAATTCCTTAAAATTGGAATAAGACTCTGTAGCCTCTGTAAGGGCCGAACATAAAGCCGTTAAGATAGCAAAGAAAAATTGACATGGTCCAACAAGTACGTAAAAATGGAGGGTAAAGTGCAGACAGATTTTGCAACTTAAGCACTTTTTGCAACATATCAAATTAAAGAAACATGTATCTGATGATGTCCTTATTCTTCTTCAGCAATGAAATAATTAGGTATTTTCCCATGTGTCCTCAGAATACATATCTTGGTTTATTTTTATGAATTTACCAGTGATCCCTTGTGTTTGCAATGTGCATTTATATTTGAAGTTGTGTGACTGATTGTTCTCTAAAATGTCACATATGGACACTGTTATTGAATGTGAAAGCAAATCATAATCTGGGTGTCTTTGCTAACTGTGAGGACACAATGAATATGGGTGTCTTGAGGTGATGAAGAGAATTTTGTAATAGCAGGTTGTACAAAGTTCTACCCAGAGGAGAACCAGTCTAAGTTTGGACTGTTTGTTTAATTCTCAGGGCTGCGATCGAAGAGAACGCCTACAACCGGATGAAGAAGGTAGTGAAGTGGTACATCTCTGGATTTTACAAAAAGCCAAAGGTAAGGAGAATAAGCACGTACAACCGACTTCATGTTCATGAGCTACATAGAGTATACATGCTTTCTATATACAATATATCATATGTCATGTTGCTTTTTAATCCACAGGGGTTGAAGAAGCCTTACAACCCCATTATTGGAGAGACGTACCGCTGCATGTGGCTCCACCAGAAGACCAACAGCAAGACCTTCTACATCGCAGAACAGGTAACTACTAGCAATCTGATTGGTCAACAGCTCATTCCACCTGTATCAGATAACTCCCATGAAGCAAGTTGCTTTGGGTTGGGCCATTGGAATACATCGGCTATCTGTGAAAAGATAAATCTATCTATCTAGCCGATGGTCGTTGTTTTGACTGAGTTAAAATCGCCAAAAAAAGTTCCCCTATGTTTCCTCCTTAGTAGCATTCAAGATGACTACATCGGTGTGTGTTTGTCTTCAGGTATCCCATCATCCTCCCGTGTCAGCCTTCTATGTCAGCAACAGGAAGGACGGATTCTGCCTCAGTGGCAGCATCCTCGCCAAGTCCAAGTTCTATGGTACACACACAATCTCACAACTAAAGTCTAATTAATGTCACCCACAGGCAAAAGCTAATATTTATTCAGCTGTGTTTGTTTATTTTTTTGCTGTTCTTGCACACCTGTCCACTGACTGCTGTTGTTTACATTTTAGGAAACTCCCTGTCAGCCATATTAGACGGGGAGGCTCGGCTCACTTTTCTCAACCGAGGAGAGGACTATGTGATGAACATGCCCTATGCTCACTGTAAAGGTCAGAGTGCAACCTGCTCCGTCTCACACCATGATCTCACCTCACTAGTGCTTTTATGTACAGTAGCTGTAGAACTCTGTAGAACTGCTGCAACATTGTTTATTGCAAGTTTGATTCACTCTATAAATGTTTTCAGCACGTCAAACTCGCAGAAAGCAGAGTAGATCGATGCAGAGGTAAAACAATTACAACTCATGCAACGTTTGTGTTGCAGTGTAGAGCATATGCAGTGAAATGATACAAAACATTTGACACATTACTGTTGGACATCAAAAGCACATCGGAGTGACATAAAATCTGTCAAATGAATGTTGCTTTGCTCATTTGGAAAGCCGTAGATCTACCTAGAGCATGCCTTAGAAGTTGTTTGGGTCCACTTTCTGAGCGCGCGTCCTGAGTTTCGCAGGTATCTGTGCTGACTGAAATTTCTTTTTCATCTGATAGGCATCCTGTACGGCACCATGACCCTGGAGCTGGGTGGTCAGATCACCATTGCGTGTGAGAAAACGGGCTACAGTGCTCAGCTTGAGTTCAAACTGAAGGTATGGTTGTGTTTTGTAGTTTCAAATAAAGGTACTTATTTAAGAGTCATAGCTGATTTCAGTCCTCTGTTGACAGAGTAGGACCTTAAGAACTGTTGAGTAATAAACTTCTCAAGAAAGAACTCCTCAAAACCTTTACAGATGCAGTACCTCTGAGAGTCTTCTTTTAAAAACAGTTTCTCACGTGACTTTTCTGAATGGTTCACTCCCCCACGCCATCACCAACTCCACCCACCACCCCTCCCCTGAAATACATCCCATCCTCCATACCATGATTCACACCATCGTCCACATCATCCTATCATGAACTAGCGACAGGTACATGTCAGGGAACACAAACAGGGGAATCAATACATTTCCATTTAAAATACAAGTCATGATAGGAGTCTCTCGTTGTTAGACTTACTGTTATTTTCACCATTCAGTGGCGTCCTTTTGCCACTTTTAGATTAGTAGAGTGAATGAGTACTATTGAATGCAGTGCACCTATTTGAACCATTAAGTTTAAGTACTTTGATTAACTATGTTTGGAAATTGGAAGTTGATGGTGGTTGCTAGCTTAATTTCTTTTGTTTGTTTTGTTGTAGCATTAAAACGCTTTTTTTGTGTGCTGAACAAACCAAACCAAACTATGCCATCCTGTTTTAAATACTACACATAAATGCAGATAAAATGACACAAAATAAACTACCATATTTTTTCCACAGCAATTGCAGCAAGTAAACTGTATGTGTGCGTGTATCTCTCCTTCCTTTCCCCTTCTTAACCCTCCCATACCTTTCTTTATTTTTCTCTTGCTGCACTTTCTCCCTCCTCCTTTCCCTGCTCTTTTCTTTCCTGTCCTTTTGTCCTACCTTTTCCATTCCTTTCCTCCCCTTCCTTCTCTCCTTTCTCCTCCCCCTTCCTCTCCCTGCCCCTCCTTTCTCTCCTCTCTTTCCTCCAGCCGTTCCTGGGCAGCAGTGACAGTGTCAATCAGGTCTCTGGAAAGATCAAACTGGGAAAGGAGGTGTTAGCTACGCTAGAAGGGCACTGGGTAAGATACAGTCTTCTGATGACTGCTTGTTGTATAATAAACCCTGATGTACATACAATATGCAACATGCAGCCCCTTTTCTGATCTGCAGTCTTTTCTCTCTTTAAAATCAATATTTGTTTGACTGTTGCTTGTTGGTTTTGCTAATAGGGCAGTTATTCCAGACAACATTGTAAATACCTGTACATTTAATCAGACAATTAAGAAAATACTTAGAGTAAAAAAAATAATAATTAAAACTTTCTAATTTTTCACAATAAATCGGTTTTGTGTCATGTGGTGTAAATGTATCACCACATAGTGTTAAAAAAGCTAATACTTTTAAGCTTCTTATAGATTAAGAAAATGATGGTGTTTGTATCAGCCTGGTACCCACAGTTACGAACCAAATACCCACTTAATACAGACACAGCTTCACTGTGCTGTAGTCGTATGGTGCGCTGTCTTTAGGCAAGTAAGGAGAGCTTTTTGACTTCCCCCTCACAGGACAGTGAGATCTTCATCAATGACAAGAAGACGGGGACGGTGGACACTTTCTGGAACCCGACGCCTGAGCTGAGGCAGAGTCGACTGACCCGCTGCACTGTCCCTCCAGAGGAGCAGGGAGATTTTGAGTCAGAAAGGTGGACTTAACTATTATCAGCAGATCCTTAAACATTCTGAAATCTGCTGAAAATGTTCTCACCCTTGCCACATTGTGAAAATATTTTCCCTTCATTGTTATTCTTATTCTTAAAAGCCAATAATCTTATTTATTGGCTTTTAATTTAGTTTCTATGCTCAAATGTACTGTCACTCTTTGGCACCTGGATATATTTTTATGGTTCTCTTTTATAAGCTGCTTGTGCAGTTTCTATTACTCCAATAGAGCATCTTCTCTTCTTTACCCTTTGTGAGTGCAGATAAATTTCATGACTTTGTTTCCTCCGATCCACCAGACTGTGGCAGCACGTGACCCGGGCCATCAACAACAAGGACCAGACCGAGGCCACCAATGAGAAGTTCCTCCTGGAGGAGGTTCAGAGGAAGTCCGCCCGCGAACGAAAAGCCAAATGTGAGGAGTGGATTCCCGCCCTGTTCGAGCAGGACCCCGTCACCGGAGAGTGGCATTACAGATATGCCGAGTGAGTGACTCTACTGCCTTAACTTAGACAGGTTTAGCAGTAGTTATAAACCTTTCACCTGTGAGTACTACAGCATACTGCTTATAAATACATTTGGAGGGGCTTAACATTATCAGCAACAAAGGAGAGTGTCTACAGTACCAACAAGTACAGCCCGACTGATACTGGACTGATGTATGATTTTTTTTTAAATGGATATATTAGCCTATATTTGTTTTTTAACATAAACATTTTTGAACAAGGTCCCTTAAATTAAGTTATTAAAGAATTGTGACCAAGAAACAATATGTAGTGAGTGGGTGATTTTACAGTGTAAAAATAAACGTGTGCACTCTGGTGGACAAACTACGTAATGTTTCGAAAGTACCACAAACATTACAATACATTTGGCATGAATGAACTGCAATTTCTTGTTGCTTATTGGTGGAAATATGTGGCAACATCATACAATGTGTGTGCTAATATTGGCCAATAATATCAGCCTTCCTATTCATTGGTCGGGCTCCACTTACAAGCAGGAAACAAATAAACATTGAACAAAAATGACAAAAACCTAAAGCTGAAGCTGAATTAATACACTGGGGATCTCGATATAATTTACTGGATATCCACATGTTTTTAGCATTTGTATAATAATGATCTAGCCCCATTTGCTACCCCATCTTCCATATTGAATTGTCCAATGTGACAGGGTGCCATCTAGTGCTGATTGCCTGTAACTGCAGGAGGGAGGTCCATCCTCTGCTTTTGATGAAGATCAATGGATTCTGTAAACAGCTTTTAAGATAGACAGGACAGTCCTCCAGGTGTCAGAATGTAATGAATGATCGTGGTTTTCACTGCCAGTATTGTGCAGTCATATCAGGTAAAATGATGAGGAGGGTACTTAGGATCTTCACACTGCTTTTTTTCCCTTTGTTGTCTGTCTACTTCTTACTTATATTGTCTCTTTCATTCTCTCTGTTTCTTTATCTGCCTCTCTATTTCACATTTTCCTCTTTCCCCCCACCTGTCTTCCATACACTCTATTTCATGAATGTATTTCTTTGTCTCCCCCCAGCACAAGGCCATGGGATCCGCTCAACGACCTGATCCAGTTTGAGAAAGATGGCTGTATCCAGACCAAGGTCCGACACCGCACCCCTATGGTACGTTCTGGCAGTCTTATTAGTCTGAGTAACCAGGGGCCGCGGAGGGACAATTGCAAGTGCCAGGTAGGTCGTCCCGATCGAAAAACCGCCATTCAAAAAACAAAACAAAAAATGCAGCTCACCGCCTCAGCCACCTTCCACGCAGCACCCGGTGCACCGTCTTCATTGTCGCTTCTTCTCTGTGTGTCGTCATCGCTGTGCTGCCATCGCCGTTGTCGCCTCTGCTCCCTTTTTCTTTTCTTTTTGTCTTTTCTTTCTCTTTGTCTCTGTTTTTTTCTTTTCCTGCCCTGGCACCTGCTGTTCTCTCTGTATGGGAGTAACCAGGTTTTCTCTTCTTGCCTTGTCAAGAGGAGTAGGATAATTGAACACGAAGGACTACATGTGTTACACAGGTCTGATTTGGAAATGTTGTTTTCCTGCAGGCTTTAGGATTATTTTTTCTTGTATTGTGAAGAATTCTGAAGTTGAATTAACTTTTTAAAAAAGTCTGTTTCTGAGTAATTAAGGCTGCAGCAAGTATAATCACACAATGTTTTTAGGCACTTTTTAAGCACTCGATAGAGTGTGTGGATGCTGCACTCACATTACTGTGATTTACCACTTATTCACACCTTGTAGAATACGAATTGAAACAATCTTTATTAGTAAATGCTCATTATTTAACTAAGCAGTCATTGATTTTGCCGTTTCACTCAATAAAATAACAGTGTTTCTACAGTCTAAATCTTACAGTGAAAGTAGAGGCAGCGTCTATAGCTGCACATCAAATTTCCAATGTGAAATGTAATGAAATGATAATAAACCCCTGTGAGGGTTTAAATACACCATCAGAGATCAGAATGAAACATTTGTTTTTTGCACTTTGCTTACTTTTCTCCCATACAATGTCTAAAAGAGAGAACAGCTCCACCCATCACATCAACAGACCAACCAGTGCCATCAACGCCTGGTTGCTTCAGGGTGTCCGCCACGCCCTCCTCACCCTTCAGCTCAACATCTCCTCATCTTCATTTTGTCTGTTTCCATGTCGTGTGTTCGCTCACTCAGTCTCAACTTCTGCTGAGCTGCTGCTCGTTCTTGTTATGTTGAGAAGCTAAAGGCTGCCGCGGTGCAGTCACTGTAACAGCTCCTCACATGTTTGGAGTCTGTGAAACACACTTTTGCGTGTGTGTGTTCAAAGTAACCACCTGCCAAGTGCCCAAGGATCCGTGTATCTTTTGGTCATTGGATTTTCCTTTCAGAAATGGGAAAAACGAGTCAGAATAAATGTGCGTTTTGTTGTTTTCATATTGACGTCAAATTAATTAGAAAACCAAAACCAAAAAACAAGTCTAATTTCTGTTTGAGATTTTCTCCGATTTGTAGATTTCTAACTTTTCTTCACTGTGCGCATGCGCTGAAAGTAACCGCTGCACGCACCTCACGGGAGTGTGCGAGAAAGTGGAATACTATCAGCCATTTGAATGATTTCTGAGGAGATTTAGTGTTTATGGCAGATATTATCCTTTACTATCTGTTTCACCAGTGTCGACAGATGGCCTGTAGCCTGCAAAGTAATCATATAGGCGTTATTAGACCAGAAATATCCAGAGGTATAGGCTGCAGTAGGCCAAGCATTGTAATGATAACGAACCTCAGCTTCATGTTAAAGTTACACATCACACATTATCACATCTTTTGAGGGGGAGAAGAGTTTTTACTTGTGTGTTAGTTTACTTTTTTGATGCCTACAAACAATGAAGATTCTGACCCGTTTTTTTTGTGATTTAATACCCGTTTCTGAAAGGAAAGTCGAATGACCAAAAGATACAGGGACCGCCCAAGCTAGTGAAGTCTCTCATTAGTGCATCAGTATCTGTAACCATCAACACGTTTGGTCTTTGGTTTAGCTTTTGAAATACCACGAGTGGAGTGATAGGAAAAATAATTCTTGGTAGGTAAAAAAAGAATCACAAAGAGTCATAAAAAAAGCTTTATTTCCAGCTCCTTTCTCAATAAATTGTTTGTGCACTTTTACATTTTGACGTTCTGGTCTTTGTCAGACAAAATCTTTTTTTTTTTTAGTGCCGCCAACCTTAAATCAACCTTAAAAGCTCTTTTGCGTGACAGAGACTCCAGGCCTGAAAAATGTCATCACATTAAATAAAGCATTAAGAATAAGAGCTGTAATCCAGTCAGAGTTTAATCCCTTTGAGCCAAATTATTTTAATGTGCCAGCTCTCGGCAGGTTTGGTTCATTTCGGACGCTGGTTGTGCGTCATTGTTGAGTGTTTTAAATGGACGTGGCTGACTGATGTACCAGCATGCCTTGCAAAGTCATTGACACGCCGACGCCGACTAGCATGTTCGTGTGGGAGTGTGCGTGGGGGGGGGGGAACTCTTGCATCATAACAGTTTTGTTGTATTGATGTGTATGTTAACAATTCTGTTTTCTATTTCTGAGTCTGTACCTGTGTGGATGCGAAGATGTGTTTGTGTGCGCTCCTATTTGGTTGTAGCTGTCGTGTTTGACCGGTTTCTCTTTGTGTGTTTGTGTGTGCTTATGTGTGTATCTGTGCGTGTGTGTGTGTGTGTATAGGTAACGGTGCCAAAGAGGAAACACAAGAGCGACAAGCCCAAGAGCCCGGAGAGTGGCTGCTCTTCACCCGAACCCGACCGCCAAGACTCGTCTGGCAGCGAACGTGAGTCACACACAGAAGCTAACATGAGTACAGGCTATTTTGCTGTACTTTTTTTATGGTAAAAATCAACATTTGCTTACATTGACCTACAGCATATAGTCTAAATATCACAGATACTGTACAGTATTATTATTACAGATGCACAACAAGCCCAATAAGCAGGTAAAAAAAACTTCTAGGCAAAAACTGGTCTAAATTTGGTTAAAAATGTTTTTTTTTAGGCGTATACTGTTGTTTCACCAGCTGATAGATCACTATATTTTAGTGTGAAGCAGATCCTAATTACATGTTGAAATATCATCATGGAAATGCTGTTGAAACACTGGTTATATGTAACCAAGACAGCTATAAAACCTTCACTCTTCAACTAAATTTAGCCCAGTTTTAACCTAGTTGTCTAAATCTGCAAAACACCTAATGAGGGCTCAGACTAGACTGAACAACTTCTCTAGTTACCTGCTGTTAGTAAAACAAATAGTGCAAGTTAACAAGTGTTTTAACAAGTCAGTATCTGCAGGTCTTGAAAAGTCTTAAAAAGCATTGAATTCAGTTCCCCCTAAAAAGGCCTTAGAGGGTATTAAAAAGTCCTAAATTGCCATTGACAGTAACATTAGCTGTGCAATTTTTTGTACGTAGTTGCAGGCTGTTGGGAGACGTTATACATGTATAAACAACAAGTGAGACCAGTGCAAAAGTGGATTGTGAGCACACAAGGCTGTTGAATCCTTTTTTGTGGAATTTTCAGTCAGTGCCATCAAACCTTTAGCAAACACCGTTGCTATTGCTAGCCATAGTAGCTGGAAAGCTCATCGACTCATTATAGGCAAGTGTCAATTTTAGCAAAAACTTCTTAACTTCTTCTGCGTATTTAGATCCAGGTCATGTAAATTGATGTTACTAGGACTTATTGTTATATACAGCTGGGAAGCACTGACAAAAATGTGATATAAATGTCAATACATTCATGGACTTAAATAATTGTAGGCCCTATTTTTCCCTACTGGTTTTCCGTCATTCTTTGACCAGTATGAAAAATGTATTAAATTGCTTTCTATGTGGTATTAAAACCTTTTATTTGGGGAACACTGCAGAAACCATGTTTAATACACTTTGTTGCAGGACACAAAAGCAAGCATAACAGTCGGATGAGGAAAAAAGGAGCAGACCTCAGTGAACTTCAAAGTGCCATTGAATCTATAAAGCAGACGCAGGAGGACATCAACAGGTGAGAAGGGCATTAATTGCACTGTACCATGAGCCTGATTTGAGGCCTATTGAGCAACTACACATATTTCCTGTGTGTTTGCAGGAACATCAGTGTGCTGCGGAGTCGTGCGGCAGGCCGGACAGAGGGTGGCTCTTTCCTCCAGCAGCGTGACTACGTCATCATTGTTTTCCTCATCCTCCTTCAGGTCCTAATCAACTATGTCTTCAAGTAGCAGCCATAACCCGCAGAGAGACTGATGCCCCTCACACACACACACACACACACACACACACACACACACACACACACACACACACACTCTCTCTCTCTCTGAACATTAGGCGTCACAGTGGGGGACTTAGAGAGACACAAACTTTGACTTCTCACAATAAGTGACTACAACAGTCTCCTCCAACTCTCTTCTGTTTTTATTAAATCCAACTACACACGTCCAGAAAAGTGGAGACACTTCCACACAAAAAGAGACTTTTTTTAAACTTTTGTTTGTTTTTAACCAGTCCATTCCAAAACTCTCGGGAGATCCACAGATTTCAAAGTAGGGAGGAGGAGCGATAAGGCGAAGGTGTTGGAGGTGAGATTTTGGTGTGATGAAGTCTCGACTGCCACTCTGGAGCTTATTGATTTGCCTTGATGTAAGAGGCTAAGACAGCAGTCATTTTTAGCTGTTGTTTGTTTTTTTCTGATGGAGTGAAACTACTCTGTTGATCCACATTTCACCTCAAACAACAGGGAACCTTTTAACCTGGAGATGAGTACCACAGATAAAAAAATACCTTTAATTTTAATGTTTTTTTAATTGTTTTGTTTCTTTGCTTGATGTGTCCTATGTGAATAGAGGTCTGCGTGGAACAAAAAGCGGTGATAAGGGAGAGAAAAACAAAGTGGTCCAATCTATGTGACTTTTATTTTTTTATTATCAGATACTTTCGTATCGGCTTGGGTGTCCACACGTGGAAATGGACGAGGAAGACAAATAACACAAGTGATATTGTCAAAAGGAACAGAAGCTATAATTTCTGCTGTATAATAAAACTTCACCTTTTGCATACAAAGTCAATGTTTAAAGAAAAAAATCAGATGTTTGACACAACGTCATTGTATTCTGTAGGTAGCATGTACAGAAAGAGGAGTATGGTTAGGACATTAGACCTATGTACAGTATTTTGTCTTAAGGCACAAATGCACTGGAAACGTCAGATGTTTGTGTTAATACAGTCATTATTTTTATCATTTCAACTTGCACTCGTGGACATCAAAATGCTTTCACATTTCTGCTCTGAAGAGGTTTGAGGAGTTAAGCTGTGCAGCCATGTACACAAAACACTCCAGACCAAGCAATGGAAGAGAAAACCCATAACACTCCCCTCAGCTGCTGACTGCGCCATCATGGCAAAGTCAAATTCAGAGCATCAGTCATTTCTTCCAGTGCTTTTGTGCCTCAGATGTTAACCAGGCATACTAGAATAGACACTTTAGTAAGCTACTAGTGGGAGGAGGAGATAGACTTTTTCTAATTACTACTATCACCATAGTAAACCATTCCAAATGTACACAAGTACCAGCCAAACTCAGTGTGTAGAGTAGGAGTCGGCCCTGTTCACTGTGTAAATATCCAACGGGACGACTCGTTCCTCGCGTGTAGCGCGTGGCGTTTCAACACCAAGGTTCACAATACAGACACTCCTGCGCTCTGTGCACAAGCCAGTCTTTTCAACCTTGTGTGTCTTTATGTCCACTGCTCTGTAGATACACATGGACATGGGCAACAAAAAAAAACTGATTAGTGGGTTACACAATTGGATTCCCAGCAAAATTTCTCCAAATGGTCTCAAGAAGTTGCTGTTATTCAACAGTAGTTGCAGAATTAAGGAACTTTTTGGAAATTTTGTTAGTATACATTGTGGTTCCAATCTGTTGCCTTCCTCTTTGGACACATGGATTTTAAAATTTTAAAGTCTCAGAAACAGCATGCCAGATAACAGGGTTCAGAAATAAATGGCGGACATAATACTCTGAAAATGTACAGTGTTATGAGGACTATGACTTATGAGGACTGACTGTTAAGGGCTGCATTTAGCTCTATTACACAGAAAAACAAACTCTGGTCCCGGTAATGTAGTTTGTATACTGAAAATGTTGTTTGGAAACTGTATTTGATTTCAGTATCAACCAAGGATGAAGGCAGCATATTAGAACCCATACCTGACCTTTTTACCACACAGTCTGTCAGGATTTTCTTCTAAGATGCAAGTAACTACTAATTGAGGCAATTCAAAAAGATCCAAACCACTTATGGACCGTATCTGAACATTGATTTTCTCTTCGCCTGTCATGATGTTAGCCTTGTCGACGTTTACATATCCGATTGCCTCCGCCGTCAGCAGACTGTTCAGCGATGAAATCTTTGTAACGCTAACACAGGTATAAAGAAAGACTGGTAGCATCGTCGGGAGACAGCTGTACCCCCGTTAAGTTACCCGGCTGGCCCGTGTGTATCTGTACGTGTATTTTTGTGTATCCTCATTGCCTCGATCGCTCATCTTAAATAGAGAAACCAGATGTTAGAATGTGGAGAAATAAGTATATACCAGTGCCTTCTAGAGTCGGACTGGGGAGGGGTAGAGAGGGGGTTTAGCGGAGGTGATAGGAGGTCGGCAGGGATGTGGGGGGGTCTGGTGTGGAGCATACAAACGTAGCCAGTCCAAGTCTCAAGGTGAACTAATAATGAAGGAATTGATCTGATTGGTGGGAGGACTCGGACCTGGACTTGGACTGGGACCATGGCGATGGCTGTAGTCACTGTTGTGTTTTAGAGCGGACGTGCCATACGAAGCCTTAGAAACGAGTCTGACTCCGGCTCCGCAGCTCACCACCCCACCCAGCCCCTGCCTGCCCTCCTGAAGCGTCGCCATAGTAACTCACCCGTAGGTTTCCAGATGCTGATTCCTGCCACAGGAGAGAGAGGGAGGGAGAGAGACCACTCCTCTCCATTGTCGTCCTTGTCCCTCTCTCGCTCTCTCACACACCAAATTCAGAGGGGAATAAACATCTCTGCTGTCTGTTGTTGTTGCTGTATCTGTAAAATAATACATTTTATTTATTCCTCTTTTGTATGTGGGTTTATGTTAAATTGTTTCTGCTTGTAGCATTAGATCACTGTTCTCTTTTGTTGTCAAACGTTTTTTCAATGCTGATTTTAAAGTCACACAGTTGGTTTTATTCCACTCCTCGTTACTTGACGTCACACACAAGCGACTGTCTTCAACTTGTGCACACTGTCAATGTCAACTAACCCCACACACACACACACACACACACACACACACACACACACACACACCTGCCCTTTTCCCTATCTGAGTACCTGAATATATTTACTGTATCTCCATGGCAACTATAACTTCCTAGAGGTTTATGGTCACATGTAACATAACACAGAATAAAAACAAATGACATCCTGGGGTCTTCTCTCTGTGTTTGGTGTAAAGACACACATCATTGTCCAAAGCAACGTTACATGGCATTTATTTTTCATTCTTTATTTAATGATATGGTATGAGGGGGTGGTTACTGTCATCACTGTTTAGATTGTCTGTCCAAAAAAGTGTCCATAACACTTTTATGTGTAGTTTTGTAACTGCAAGGAGGTGTAGCATGGATTAAAATCTAGATCATGAACAAAACATGAACAAGGTATCAATATGCAAATGACTACAAAGTGTAGGTGAAAAGTCAAAGCAAGTGCATATGGAAACATGTCACTCTGAGAATTAAACACAAGTCCAAATCCAGGCCAATACTCAGCTGGATTGGAGAAAAGAATCTAAATAACATCAGAAAAATCCAATAGAGGAAAATAAATGAATAACAATAAGAATAATGAACAAAATGAAAATGGATTGAAACAGCCCTGATACATGGAATGAAATCATAGTGTGTATGAGAGAGAGAAATGGGAAAGAGAATTGGTTTAGGATTATATTATTATTATTTATTTATTTAAGTTTGTTTGGAATCATTTACTTGGTTGCCATCTTATCATCAAATAAACAATTTCATATTTTTCCAGTTAAAAAGTAACTGAAGATTTTTTATCTTTCATTTTAATTTCATGTGCATAACAAACCACATTTCACTCCTACATGATAAACTTGTGCACACTAGATGACATGAAAAATAAAGTAAGTCTTGATGCAAGTGCAGATGGTCAGATGTAGAAAACAAATGTTTAACACCGGAAAGGCCTTTAAGCAGCCATTTTGAATTTTAAAACTGAACAAACGTTCATTAACTGTTTGTGTTTTGTTTGTTTTTTCAGTGACGTACTCTCTGCACTAAAGGATTCAAAGGTTTGATTCATCACATACACATTGTATGTTGTGAAATGCGAGGTGGCATACTCTTGAGGCTATGCTAAAAGACTAGTGTGCAATGAATAATAATAATTGGAATAACAGTGATAATAAGAATTAGAAAAAAAGAAAAAGGATACAATTCAAAGATGAAAAATTATAAATGTATGTAATATGAGTATGAGAATCTGTGTATTTTGGCCCATTAACTATATATTGGCCCTAATAAGCTAGTGTTATTAAACTATTTAAATCATTCATTTGTCTTCTGAAATGAACGCTTATCATTTAAAGCGGTTGGCATTTCAAGTGATAAAACCACCAAAAGTGATCATTTGCAAGACTGTTCATTGAAAACATTTGGTTCACTGTAAAACTGCTCAGCCACCATTAGAGGGCAATATAGAGTCTTCCTCCAGCTTAGCACCAGTTGGTTTTTGAGCTTATTAGACCTGTCACTGTGATTTCCTGAACCCCACACATACACATCCACATCCAGCTGTCAACCCATATGTCAGGGTCACCATTTCCTCTAATAACCTGACACTTCCTAGGTAGCCTGGAGGGAACAGAGGGTTGAGGCCGGACTATATTTTCATATCCATGGACCAGCCCTTGAGCAATGCACCTAACTCCCAGCTGTTCCAGTAACAAGAGGTGGAAGACTGTGCTGCAGCAACATTAAGGTAGGAAAGATATTGAGGGCTTCTCATAAAATATTTAATAAATAATTTAGTACCACTTTATTTATCCATTGTGGGTCAATACAAAGGACAAGAAAATAGATTAAAATGCAGGTAACTACAAGAGACAGGAGGACACTTGGCCTATTACATATTTGTGATATTAAAAGTGGAAACATGAAACTGCACATAAAACATAATTACAGTTGTTTTTTGTTTTGTTTTTTGCCTAACATTTTGTACTTTTCTTGTCTGAGATTCTAAATGATTGTCACAGTTATTAATAAGGATTGCAGTATCTACCAAGTTCCCACATAATTCCGCAATAAAATATGGATTTGAGAATAATAACATTAAACCTTAAAATTTGACGAAGGAAAATATTTACTCAACTGAAATCATCACATCCTGAATTTAAGAAAACCAGCAATAACACCCAACCACTCTTCTTAAATTTAACTAAACTGCACCTGGAAAGGCTTGAAAGTGATGTCCAAGTGAGCCTGAGCAGCCCTTGTCTGCCCAGACAGTTGTCTGAATCCACTGGCCAGGCGTCCCCAGTGTCATTTCCTCAGCCAAGGACGTTGACGAAGGTTGATAGAGCAGAACAGTCCTTCCTGTCCATCTCAGATAACAACAAAACGTCTGATATCAATCCCCACTCTGTCCCTTCTCTACTTTGCCCCGCTGCTTTGCATCAACACCCTGGCGCTGCTATGGAGGGAGGAAGGGAGAGAAAGGAGAGAGTATGAAAAAGAAGGAGGGAAGCGAGGGGGAAAAAAAGGCAGAGCAAGGGGTAGAAGAAGCAGAGGAAGCTAACGGGGAGGAATCAAGGAAGGAGGGGAGCGGAGAGGTGGGAAGGAAGGAAAGGAGGGAGAGACGGACCAAGGGATGGAGAGGAAAGAGAGTAGTATAAAAGGTGGGTGGGAAGGACAGAGCAATTAAGATAGAAGGAAGTTTTCTTTTCCCATCCAGCCCAGACAGTTTACCTAAATTAATTTTCTGCATTCAAATAGTTGATTAAGTAACATTTCTTAAGAGTTTCGTTATCAGTCAAATCTCAAAGATTTGTCATTGTAACTTATTTAGTTATTATCCACAGTGAGCAATCATATAAAGGGCTTGCTCAGGTAAATTGGACGACGCTGTCTTGCAAGGAAGTACCAAGCATCAGGCTATGCTATAACTCCATTAGGCAAGTTGCCATATTCACCACCCAACTACTCTTGCTTTCAGGTTGAGTAAGGGTGGCACCTCATTGACAGTATAAACCTTCCTTAATCTGTGTTTTGTTAATTTAGGGCTATGGCATTTAAAGAAGGCTCAACAGTGTATTCCAACGTCCTCCCTGTTTCCAATCTCAAGAGACCCAGCCACACTGCAGCACTCAGCTGTCCAGCAAGTTAATACTACACCTCCCTTTTATTTGGGCCGGCTCCCAAAAATAATATGTCATCAAGCTAATGCTAAACTATGTGTCCTTCCTGTTGCTAACATGGAAACAAATTATCCTAATGTTCAAGCATGCTTCCAAGCTAATGCTAACATGCTTCCAAGCTAATAAAAAGCTAATTATAGAATAGGGCTGCTGCAAAATATGTTATTGCACGCCTGCTTTGGAAGCTTTGGAAGCCATTTCCTTACCTATGACTTTATAAACGTCTTTAACTTTTGCACATTTGATAAAGGGATATTGTATACCATCAAGGACCATATTAACAAAGGTACTTAAAGTTGCATAAATGGACGTTTGGCCACTAGGGGGCATAATAACTCCAAAACAAGCTGACCAGCACATAGCCCTGACATACCATCACCTTTTAAAGTGGTTTCAGCTAATGTGTTAGCAAACAATTGCCTTACAATATCCAGCAGGTATGATTAAAGAGCAATACCATTAGAATGGTATTGCTGGTCACCTGATGAATGTATGTCCAATATTCACTCTTCCTCCAGCTTTGCTTTGGTCTCCACAAGCTCCCGAGAAAAATATCTGTCTCTGTATCTCGCTAAATGCTTAACTCTAGCTTGTTGCTAACTTTGTCCATCTTCTGTTTGGTGTCATGCAGGTAGTGTACATTGGGTTTATCAGATTATAGACTATTGTGTGTGTTGATAAAAGCAGTAAATGATACAGTAAACATGAAGACAATTTGATTAAGTGTTAGTATAAAATGTAGATTAATGCAGCTTTGGATGTGGATGTAGTTCAACCATACAGTCCAGTATCCATTCCTAGGGCAAACTTTAATTTCTCCCATCTTGCTTATTGACTCTCTGGCCACTCATAAAGTCCAGCCAGTCTTCTCTTTAACCTGAACCTCATAGTAAAATCTTCCTGAAGAGAAACTCTGATGTGCCAACACACCACAACATGAGGTAAATCTCTCCGGGTTGTCTGGAAAATTCTGTTTTACGTCACCATGAGTTACTTGTTTCCCATCATCAGACAGGGTGAGTTTAGGATTTGCTGTTTCTGGATTGAGAGTCACATTCACAGCATACTGCTGGACAATCTTCAGTTCAGCCTCAAGCAGTTTCTTCATCTCTTTATGGAGTGTCTCCTCCAGCTGAGCCACAGCTCTCCTCACAGTCCCCTCATATGATGAGTGAACTCTGACCTCTGTCCAGCCCTTGGTGGGTGGAACAGTGTTCAAGGATGGGAAGCTTTGGAGGAGGTGGAGGTGGTCTTCGGTATGTGAGAGCTGCTCCAGCTCAGAGATTTCTATTTCCAGCTCTTTGATGAGACTGATTCTCTGTTGTTTTGTTTTTTTGCTTCCCTTCAATCATTTCAACGAGCTGAGCCAGGCCTTCCTCACAGACTGCATCATATTATAAAAGACCCGCACACTGTATGCTAGCTCTCTGTCTGCATCTTCTTTGCTAAGCTTCACTGAATGTTTGACCTCCCGAATCTTCAATTGCCTCTCCTTGATCATCTTCTGAATTTCAGAATATGTAAGTTCAAACGTAGTCTAGTTTGAACATAATTTCTAAGTTAGGTTGGAGTTTATCAACATTTTAAGGGTAGCACCAGCTGAAATAGTTCCAACGTAGGCAGAAGTTCCAGCTTTAATCTTACACCTAGCCCTTAGTAGGTTTAAAGTCCTCCGTAGCTAAGATGAACCTTACGTCTCCGTGGTGCAACCAAACATCAACACAGTTTTAATATCAAACTAACTAGTTTCAATGAATCATTTAGTGTGGACTTTGCACCCTAACTTAAGAGAGAACTTATGTAGAGCTGGTGCAATGGGTAGCTGGTCTTCTGTCAAAACATTTATTACACAATATTCCAGTGTTCTGTGATGCAGTTCTTGCAGATGCAGCACCGAAACTGATCTTCAGACAGAAAATTGCTGGCAGTTGCCGTTGTCTACACACTGAGAAGAAAAGCGTGAAAAAACTGAAATAATGTATTTAGTATTTGTTTAAATATAATATATTAATGTTGCATTCATGTGGTGTCGAAATAATCTGAAAAATTAGCTCCCGAATGGGAAAATTCACGTGAACACCCCCTCAAGTCGGAACAACAACTCTGAAAGTCAGCGAAAAGGAGGAATATTATTGCTGTACTCATAAGTGTTTGTTGCAGACTAAATCATTGAGAAAGTTGTGATGAATGTTAAGTTTAAGACTTCCTGACTGCTGCACTTTCACTCTGAATTACTTTAAATTTCACTTGAGCAAACTGATGAAATCACTCCCCTCCTTCCTGTGTTGCTTCCCCTCTTACTGAAGTTAGGCCGGTCATGGTTTGTGGTCTTCCAAGGGTTTGGTGATGATTACAGTAATATAGGTACTTTTGGATCAAGTCAATATTTCACACTTAAATTACAACATAGAACTCAGTTTGACCAAAAATGCTGAAGCAGTGTTGTTAAAGAGAACATTTTTCAAGGTTCATTTCATTTCTTTATTTATAAGGATAAAAGACATTTATTAACATTTCTGTAAATGTTAATAACATAAGACAACAATACACCAAAATGACAACAACTCATGCAGAGCAACAGGAAGCAGCTTAACATTGATGCAACAACACAATGACCACATTCACCATGAAGTACATGCAGCCATGCAAAGCATTATAAAGCAACAGAACACAAATGAGCAATACTGCTATTAGAGCAATAAGTCATAAAGTAAAATGTTAACAACCAGCAGGTATTAGTCTTAATAAGATGTTAAGCCATGCAGCACAAAGACATAAGACAATACAATAGCCACATTAATAAAATACTAGTACAATATGTCACTACATACCCAAACCAAGAAAAACAAACCATCTGGCAACAGGCATATGATATGGGACAAGTTAGGAGCAAGTTAGCAAAATAATAATAATGATTATAGGTAGCAAATGTATTTTTCTGCATTAGCAGTGTTCATATGTCTGACTTTTCAGAGCCAGGTCTTAAAACTTTGTATAACTGTGTGATAAATGGTACAGCTTTTTTTATTTGAGTTGGTAAGGTACTTCACATTTGAGAAGCTCTTAAGACTGGCTAAAAGAGCAGGTATTGTAGGGGATTATACAACCCCCTGTAAGAGCAGACCTAGTAGCCCTGTTGTTTGAGCTTTTCTGCTTACTGTAATAAAAACACGGTGGAGCTTTGCAATTTAAAATCTTAAACATCAGGCAGGCGTCAAAGTATTTCATAAGGTTTTCCGATTAAGGATGCCAGGAATATTGCAGTGGTGGTGTGTGTGTGTGTGTGTGTCGAGGAGACAAAAATTGATTTTTACTTTTAGCATTCCAGTCTTTTCCTGCTGTATTTCTGTCTTTTCCAGTGATGTTGTTCACACAGCACAAGCCAGAAAGAGATAGGAACTAACGCTGCTTTCATTCAATATATATCGACATAGCTTTTCTGTGCTTTTCCAGCCAGAGGATGAATATCATATCAGTCAAGCTTGCAGAGAATGTTCTTTCGCACATCTCTAGAAAGATCATATATATTTTAGACGGATCTAAACACGACACATCGTTCTAATGAGTGTTGGGCTTCTTGTTCGTACACACAGGAAATGTAATGCATCAGTGGCTTGGAAGCTTTAGAGGTCTTCATCCCTCTGCCATTATTACATGGTTTTGTTTTGGAATCATGAATTGGTGGTTACTGACTATCCAAAATGCTTAACCAAGGACACCTGGACAAGGTCTCCAGAAAGAGTAAAGCTGCCTTCCAATCCATGCAGTGCAGTTAGTGTTTGTTGTTTAAATGAATGCTATGTGATTGGCATTAGGCACAAACCTTTACAATTTTCAAAGAAATGTCTGGTATCAGCTGATATTATTATTACCCTTCTTCACCCCTCCTCTCCCTTCCACTTCGTCCAATCACAATCTCTCTCCCCTTCATCTAAAAATTAAATTTGGTTCCTCCTGATGCTGAATGGGCAGGATGTCACTGTTGCTAGGATACATCATCCTGACGACTGGCTGGCTTTCCTTCAAGGCTAGAGAGAGAGGAGGGAGTGAGGAAGGACACAAGGAGGGGCAAAAGAAGGGAGGAAGAGAAGGGAAGGGGCATGTAGGAGGGAGGAAAGTAAAGAAGGAGAGGGATGGGGAAGGAAAGAAGGCAGGAGGAAGTTATGGAAAGAAGAAGGAAGGAAGGAGAGGAAAGGAAAGAAAGGTGTGAGGAAAGGTAAAAAGGAGAGGAGGAAAGAAGGAGCAATAAAAGAGAGAAAGGACAGTGAGACAGAAAGGAGAAAAAAAGAGCAACAAAGAGCAAATAGAAAAGGAAAGAGAGAAAAAGAGAAGGACACAGCCATAGCAGATGATGAAGGGAAACACCTCATGTTTTGTTTATCATTATGTAATCTGCTTTCCTCACTGTGTTGCCAGCGTCCTTTTCTGCAGACCCCTCCCCCTTGGCATCGCTCTGACAACGCGCCGTCAGAGTGATGCTGCACGGTAATGCACTGCATCAGTGGACATTGACCACTGTGTTACACTGTATAAAAGACGTCTGTTAAAAATGCTGGCACATTTACAAAAGTGTACACGGACTCTGATCAGTATACACAAAATCACATTACTTTTGTTTCACATGAATAAGGTGTGCATTTCTTCACCCGAGGTTTTTATTTATTTGTTTATTAGAGGAGGCTTATTAATATTTACAGCAACTATAATGTGGTTGCTGGTCGAAGTGCAGCTGTTAGTAACCCAGCAGTGAAAAACTAATAGGATGTTAAAGAAAACATTTTACATTCAGAGCCCCAATCACTGTGTGAAAAAGTACAAGGTTATCCAATGATGGAGTAGGCTAGACACAAATAATAGACCTGACCTAAAGTTTTGTTTTGTGTGGGCGGTTCTACAGAGCTTGAGTTGATGTATTTAGTTTATATGTATCAATGAAAATGTGTTGCTACATGAAAACTAACAGAATATTCTGTTATCATGCCATCAGGCAGTCAGGAGGTTGACAGTAAGTGTTTTTATGCACTTTCAGTTTGCTTAATGTTGGATATTCAGGAAACAAAGTGTGAAAAGTGGAAAAGTAGGTGTATCAATAAAAGCAAAGTGCAATGGAAAGAGACTTAGTGAATTAATCATGACGTACATGAAGATGTGACTTATTTGTCCCTCAAGCTTCCGCTCCACTGGATAGAGTTGAGAAATAGCGGCAGACAAAAACATCAGATCTGTGTGGACGATGTGTTTTCCACATCATTGCACCCTCTTCTTCTGCAGTCGTTTAATGGCACCCAACTGCAGAATTGGCGCCACCAGCTGTCTATCTCGATGTGCCCAACTGGGTGGAAACGTATTAATTTGCATTTTCATTTCCAGATTTTATGGAAATTTGGTGTAAATTTGGATGGAAGCTTGACTGGTGTCATAACAAGGAAGGGGTTTGTCTTCAAGCTCAGTATTCATTTGTAGCCCCTAACATACAAAACAACATCTTGTAAATGTCATGAAAGTGATGTTTTTATTCTGTCATAAATCTCCCATTGTCATAAGATGGCCATCTTGGCTGTGTGAGAAAAGAGAACAATTCTGGCTAGACATTGCGAGATAAACAGAGAAGACTTGTGATTTGAGGTGTAGGTGGTGGCATTATTAGTAAAAGTGAGATGAAAGGATGGTTTCTAAATTTGAATTTTTGCAACACAGCAAACTGTCCTGTCTGTGGGCCTACAGTAGTTTCACATTAATGGTTTAACACCTTTTCCTTTTTTGGGATTGGTCTGTCTAAATCTAAAAAAACAAGACTATTGATCTGTTAGGTATAGGGAGACATATTTTTCACATAGCAGTTGTGTACTCTGCCCTGCACTGTTCCTTTTGAAACTGACCACAATGACAAACAGACAAGAGTCTAATCTATATACATATATACTGTATATATTACATGCTCATGTCCATGTAACTTTTCGTAGTATTAGCAGTCTGGAAAAGTTCTAGATCGTGCTAGTGTCAAAAAGTGAGTGGTAAAAGGTTAAGCTCTCTTAAAGAAGCTGTGTTTTTGGGAGTGGTAGAGTATGGTGGTAAGCTAATTATACAAAGTGATATTACCATGCTAGCTATTACTATTGCTAGCTGTTAGCTAAGTAAAGTCAGTGCAGTGCAAACAGATGTGTTAACAAGGCTGTGATAGCTAACAAACCACATGCTAGCTAGCTAGCTAGCTTCCAAGCTACAAAGGAAGCAACATGGAGGAAGTTACAAGTTATAAGAGCAAGAATTTTCTCAGTATAATCTACTGGCATTGTTAAATGTTGTAATAAAACAGCTTGGAGCTGATAGAAACATTTTGGGTTACAACTTCACTTAAGAGATTGGAAAGCTAGGTGAAGAGTGGAGGACCTCCAGCATGGCCGACAGAGGGTGTGTGTTGCCTTCTGCCCACTTTGCCAGCTGTAGCTGCCAGTAGGCTTAAATGGGTTAACAGGAATGAGGTAATCCGCAGTTCTTTCAGTGCAGCGGGGTTGGTGAGGTTGTGCTGGGTGCTGGCTCAGCGTCGTGTTTATCTCCCTGTGGAATCGACAGAGCATAAAAGAACTGCTGCAGCGAGCCGCTCTCATTCACAGCCGGATTAGTGGAGCATTTAGTCGTCTCTTTATCGTGATTTTCTTTTTTTTTCTCTGCCTGCCCTCGACAACACAGACATGAACACACTATCGAGCGACCTAGCTGACTCTCAGGACAGTGTCCATATAACTAGCTCTTTGCACTCCACCTCTGCCTTCTCCCCTCCTCCCTCTTAACATCTGGGTCAGAGATAAGAAAAGTGTGACATGTAATTTAGGCGATGCCTACAAAGTACAATACAAGAGCGAAAGCCTGTTCATGATCATTTTCTGTTGGGACAGTCTTTGGTCCTGGTTATTTCTCAAGTATATGGAAGTGAATCTTTCTCCCTGGACATTTTGAACCATCAAACTTTGTGTGAGCTTTAGTTTAATTAGGTGGATTTCACAACATGCTAACAAAACCTAATTGCTGGCAATGAGGTCTTCGCCTCTCTCTCTCTCTCTCTCTTCATTTGAATGCGTGCCTTGGATGGTGATGTTTTTTTCCCTCTTGTCCAGGTTGGCAGAGCTGCAGCTATTTTTAGAAAGAGGAATTGCTTTGGGGGAACCCCTATAAGTACAGATGCCTGCCAGACGCCTTCTCTCTGAACATAACATACACACCTTAAATACAGATGTGCTGCTGGTCAGGGCAATCTCTTCCTGGGGCTATGGTGCATATACATTTTGTTATTTACAGTATGCAGCGAGAATCATGTGAAAATGTTCATTTTCTCTTGAAAAGCCTAAAAAATAATAAAAACGAGAGCTGACAGCAGGCTGTATGGCCAGTACAAGCAGGTGTGCCGGTTTGGGGAAACATATGCATTGCCCAAGGACCATCTGTTCACAAGTACAGATGATGTTTATCCTTTAAATGTGACATTTGGAGCCGACATTAGCTGAGACAGCTGACGAGCTAGTGTGTCACTCAGACGTTTGCACTTGGCACATGGCTGCTGATGGACACACAGGAGTTGTTGTGCTCTGACATTTGTATCAGCCGCTCACTCAAACTAGTATTTGACTGCAAAATAGCTTATGATGGATATCACTATCATGTAAATACCCCAGCATTTCATTTACATGCTAGTTTGTTGGAAACACAGATGACAAGTGCAAGGATGATGGGGGATTTTGCCGTTTCATCCAGTTTTGGCAGCATGTATGTACTGTATGTGATTGTGACTGTTTTCTTACCACTGACTGACAAACCAAAACTTTGATGCAAATTTAAGATGGAGATTATTTGTAAGAACCTTGTGTCAAAACTCAGCTATTCAGGTAACAATGTTCTTCTAACTTTAAATTATATTTATGTGGAAACCATTTTCGACATGTCAGAATGTCAGGAATGCAATGTGTGGAAGGGCTGTCCAACCACTACAACGCTTTGTAATGGAGGGATCAGTACAGCTTTTAGGGTTTTTAAGAACATTTTTTCTTTATTTAGTCTTTAATTTTGATAGTTAACAGAACAGAAAGTTGACATGCATCCTAATTAACCAAGACTAAGAGTCTACAGCCATGCTAGCAGCTCTGTAAGGCTGTACTTTGAGCTAAATGCTAACGCCAGATGCTTACAATGACAATGTTTGCATGCTGATGTTTTGCACATATAATGTTTGCTGTGTATGTTCATCGTCTTTGTATTGCGTGTTAGCATGCTAACATTTGCTAATTAGCACTAAACACAAAGTATTGCTGATGCGAATAGGAATGTATTGGAGAAATTAAGATTTTGACCTGATGATGGCGCTAGATGAAAAGATAAGGGATCACCAAAGTAATTACAATTCACAGTGAGGAGAACATGAATATCTGTGCATCACCAAAAAGTTGTGGAGATATTTAAGTCTGGTCCAAAGTGGGGGACTGACCAACATTACTATTCTTAGAGCCACTAACATGGCTAAAAGCCCATCCATATTGAAGGGTTGATAACATTGTGATTGGTGTTTTTGTCAGTCATTCCCTCCTCCTCATCTAGAACCATTATCAAAGACAAATTCTTTGCATACATTGTCCCTCTCTGTTTCATTAATAGACTCCCAGGCCCAGTCTCAGGTTTCCCTCATTTGGCTTTGCATCGCCATAAAAACAAAAGTCGATCTGAAGGTGGCGTAACACAGCACAGTTTGTTCAGATACAGTTTCACCACTGCAGCATTTTTAACAGAGGCCTCAGACAGTGAGTGCTGTGGGGCTGTACGTCCACAGCCAGAGCACTCATTGTCTGGTTTGATGACCTTTGACCTCTGAAGGATGTTGGAGATCCATAGAGATTCTGATTAAGATTCTGTTAGCAGAGTTGCATCTCTTGTACTGTCACTCCCCCTCTTTGTTGTGTGCAGGTAACTTGAAAAACATTTTATCCAATGGATCAAACTGAATTGGTTTTCTGTCTCTTTCCGTTATGTAGTCCTGCTCTGTCTCTCTCACCTGTGGTCTCCCTGAGCCAGTTACCATCAACAGATTACAGATTACGTGTTTTCTGTGAAAGATGCTCCAGCAATTTGCCAGCCCAGAACCAAATTAGAGTTCCTTTAACCCACAATATGTAATTTCTGCCACTAGGGATCTCTCATGACGTTGTGAAGTAGTGTGGGATCATGGGAGTTGTTGTCTTCATTGTTAAACAACCACCATTGCTGATGAAAATCTATCTGACGTGACTAAGGCAGAAATCATGTTCATGGGCGAGGAAATGTATTAAAGTTTTATTCATGTTACGTTTAGTCACGTTTACTTATAATTATTAGTCATTTCATTCTAATGAAAAAGCCACAAGCAATGTTAGCTAACGTAATGTTAACTTGCTAACTTACCATTAGATGAGTTGACTACCCATACAGCTACTGTAGCTAACGTTATGTAGATGTGTAAATAAGCAACTGTTTGCTAACATGTTAGCCATAATAAGTTTATAAATTGATAATATTTCAACGTTGTTTTTACAGTGTGTTGCACAGTACCCAAGTGGCCAAAAAACAATGCTTTAAATATCTGCAGCAATTTAGTATTGCACTTCCATAAAGTTGAAGAACTTATGAGAGACAGATTTAAACAGGACTAAAAGTATACAGCCGTGCTAAACATGCTAACATGTTTACAATGACAATGCAAGCAGGTTGCTCAGAATTAGAATGCTGATGAGGTTTACATGCACTGGTTTTAAACTAGGTTGGAGGGGGAAATATTAGTCCAAGTAAACAACCTGTCTTTGTCTCTCCCTCTATCGTCTTTCTTCTTGCTGGCAATCTCAGGCTGCATTAGTGGAGCGTGCAGCTATAAATAGAGGAATCACTTTCACACCTGCACAGATCTAACCTCCTGTATCGTCTCTTATTATTCAGTAAATAATCTAAACCTGTCACCACTGTCCTGATTCATATTCAGCTCCAAGGATTTTGTTTTTTCTCTGCCCCAGTAGAAGCCTTTGGAGAACTGTTCTGTCATATGACCACAGATATAAAGATCACTATATACTTGCTCCCATCAAATCCCCACTTTGTCCTTTCAAACCTCTCTGCTCCACTCTCTACCTGCTAATGAACTCCCCGAATTGAATTGAAGGTTTCTCCCACTTTGCTTCTGTGTACGACTGCTGCCTGACTCCTAACTGCTCTATTTGCATGTGCTGTCACTGAGACTGATGGCTGAAACAACAGAGGAGATGGAGAAGTGGTGTTCGTGCTGGTGAAGGCGCGCAGCAACCAAAGGAAGCAAGGCGATGACTCAGAGGTTTTGAAGCGCTGCCTCCTGCCTGTCTGTGTGTGGCCGACAATCTGCTGACTCCTCAGCGTCTTATCAGACACCTCTGTTGGTCTCTGCTCGGTCTGGTTACGCTCTGTCCTGACCCAGACAAAAACAAAACGTGTCTTGAAGATTGGCATTTGGGCCAGTTTAGGTGACTGGTTAACTCTATTGCTATAAATACAGGAATATATAGTTTATATTTTATCATGCAAAAGGAGAGTGGGGCTGAAAGAGAGGAGAGCTTACAGTCACTTCAACCACAACCAGTGGTTCTCGTCTGTTTCTTGGTATAAAGCATCATTGAGCATGTGTAATGTGCAGGAGCAACTTTTAAAGGAATACTTTGGCATTTTGGGAAATCTGCATATTTGCTTTCTTGCAGAGAGTTAGATGAGAAGATCGATACCACTCTCCTTTCTGTTCATGGAGCTGAAATCAGGAGGCGATTAGCTTAGCTTAGCATAAAGACTGGAAATAACAGCTAGCCTAGCTGTTTCCAAAGTTTATACACCTAGCATCACCTTTAAAGCTCACTAATTAACATGCATTGTGTTTGTTTACTCCATATGTTTAGACAGAACGTTACAGGCTGTAACTATTTAATGTAAAACACCCCCTGCGGTCCCAACCACCGCAGTCTAAACACACTACCCATGTCCAAATGAATGGCAGGACTGGCATTTTCGCCGCAGCGCCTGATTTTGAATACGGCCTTAAGTTGCCAAGAAACTATCAGAGGCGCTGCAAAGAGGTGCTGAACGGACAGATACTGTTCATCAGTCAATAGTTACACTATGTAACACCCTCTAAAACCACAAATTATTAATTTTACATTTCTGTTTGTGTACAGAACAAATGAGACAACGGATGTTAATAAGTGAGCTTTAGAGGTGTTGGTAAGCAGATTATGTTACCTTTGGACAAAGCCAGGCTAGCTTCTCCCAGCTTCCAGTCTTTATGCTAAGCTAGGCTAACTGTCTCCTGGCTCTTGCTCCACACTTAACACATGAGAGTGGCATCTATATATTTTTTCCACAAGACATTTGGGTTTTAAGTAGCTAGTGTCTTTTGGTGGCTACATTCAAAATCAACTATTACTCTTACCATAAATTTCAGGAACTCACAGATTCTTTTTTAATTGTCGAAAATCAGAGCTGCAGAAGCGGAGATATTCTGACTTTTAGTCCTTCATATGGTCCAAAACAATCAATGTATGCTTGATCAATGCCTCAGTAAATCACTCTCTGCTGCTTGCTTTTCCCACCTCAGCTCCACCCTTGCTCCAAGTTTCCTGAAATACTCAAATTTGTCTGCTTTCAAACAAATTGCACAATGAACAGTGAACTCAAATCCCAGCTTTAAAGTGTCTCCTTGGAAACCTACAGCGGTTGTCAATGGACTTTAGGCCTGTGTTTACATGTTTAGGTATCAGTTTTGTTTTGGTTCATTTTAGAATGAAAGACACATTCACACACATATTTTCACATATTATTTTCATAACAGAGATATGTTATCATATCCACCTTTGTTTTTCTGACCGAGCTGACAACCTGTGAAAGCAGGAAATGGTGTGATTCTCAGCTCTGTGCTGAGGTGTGCCTCCATCTGAGGATTTCATTCCACTCTGCTGTCTGTGCTATTCAACAACAAACCATCGCCACTGTCTGCCTCTGATATCATCACTGTCTTAGATACGTGACAGATGGAAGGACACAAAGGGCTGTGGAGGTTGAAGACTTCATATCATCAAGTGACAAGGGAAAAGCAGTTGGTAGAAATTAGTGGAAAACATCCCCACCACCAACTACTGTTCAGGCGTCCATTAGCAAGGCACTGAAAGCTCAAAGCCAGACAGCGTACAGTACATCTGTGGTTGTACCATAGTGGCAGCTTCCAGTTGTAAATCTGAAGTGCTCAGTTAACTTTCCTTCGATTCAAATGTGCATAACTGTTAGAAGTGGGTTGAAAGAATCCAGTTTTTGCTGCCTGACTCTCTGCCATCAGGTGATATCTTTTGCAATATGATGACAGTGCATGAAAAGTAAGACAAGACAAGACATGTGAGATGTGCAGGTGAGAAATTAAGACCTTCCAAAAACAGTCCGGAAATGAAAGTGAGAAAAAAATCGGAATGACAATGACACTAATGACTTTGAACTCTCAATCAGAAGAAATCATTTTCACATTCACTGATGTGTCACTTTATTAATAGCAGCAGACAACACTGATGTAGCCTGTTTGCAGGGGCAGGCTTAGAAACGTTTGAATGGAGGGGGCCAAACTGCGGCACAGGGGGGAGGGGGGGCACCAGGGGTGGCCAATCAGATTGCCTTCTGGCCCCGCCTCTGCCTTTTTGCTAATAAACTAGATTATTATTTTGTTGAGGTTTTGCACAGGTCATAAAGCAGGATTAAATGTAGATTATTTCCACATATAAATGATAAATGCAATAAAGGGCCATGCATTTCTGGATTAACAGCAAACAGCCTCACTCCTCCCTGAAATGGTCGACAACAAATGCAGCAGTAAAATAGAATGGCGAAGACAGGGAGTGTCAGATAAATAGAACTTGGACGACGACGGAAATGTGTCTTATGTTACCGACGGATTCACAGATGTGATGTGAGATGTAGAAGTCTCTGTCATTGTCGGTGGAACACTGCAAGCTAACAATCAATGGCAGGATGACTCAGTGAGAGTGGACTCCATGTGGGAGGAAAGGTTAAGAGAGGACGCCGCTGAGAGCTTTTGGACTGGGGAAGCTTTTCATTACCAAAGCTCCAGATGCTTCTGTGGTCCTGTGGAGCACAGTGGCTATAGATACTGAAGTACCAGTTTCAGGATTAAAGAACCAGAAGATTATTTTGATTGAATTTTGCCTTTGTTAGGCCACGGATGGTGGAGACCGTCAGGAAATATGGGTAGATAGACTGAGGTTCCAGATGGCATTACAACGCAGGAAAAGGAAAGGTCAGCATCCCCTGTGAGAGAGAATGGACCCCAAAACCTTCCATGTGTTCCCACGGGATGGTTGGCTGATTCACTCAACACAGCATACACTATGTTCAGTATGCTAGGTGACTAGCATTTATCTTGAAAGTGAAATAAAAGTTAGCAGAAGCTCTAGGAGGCAGAGATACAAAAATGGCATATTGTTTTGGAATAGCAGGGTCTATTTTTAAGGTAGTGGGTGATGTGTGCGCGGTTAAAAATCCATTTGTAGCAGATGAATATGTGGGTGCTCAGCTGAAAGAGTTCCAGAAATAAACATGGATACTTCTATTATATTGATTTAATGGTTGTATACTCATACCAATAATAACAGTGACAAATGTCCTCTTAGGTGTTATTACTGGAATGATGTTTTTCATAAAAGAAAAAGCCTTGGGGGACAGCTGTGCCATCTGTGACTCATTTTTCCCACTATGACACTGGCCTGAGATCTGCAGCACTGCCTGTATTACAGTGTACTTCATTTAGTTTCACTTTACCCTGCTTGATAAACCATCCAGCAGCCTGCAGGTTTGCAGTGTTCAGCAGAGACTCTGGATGTAGCGTGAGAGCGCTCTGAAGGCCAGAGCCAGTCAACCACATGCCTGCAAACGGCCGCCGACAATGACCTCGCTCTACCAAAACCAGCCGATGTGGCGCTTTTGATTGAACCTGAGGATTAGAAGCCCGTTGTCCCCTCGTCTCCTCAGAGGCCCAGCCTGCTCTCCCTGTGGACAACTGCTCACACACTGATATTCAATGTTGCAATGTTGCAGTTCATTTCAGTTCAAAATTATACTTGTACTGTGAGGGAAAGGGTCAAAATCTTGACATACAGAACAAGAATAAAGTCTACAGCCATGCTAGCTGCTCTGTGCGGCTTTGCTTATGCCACATTCATATCATTCAAACTGTAATTACCCTTCATGTCACTCTCCAAGTTGTAATTCCAGCTAGGGCAGCGACGATATCTCCCACCTGGTGAAAAGAACAACATAAGTGTCAACAAACTGCTAGCAAAATGGCTGCAAAGCCTCCATCACTGACAGTTACATCTACATAAAATTCAACATGAACACTAATACAATCAATTCAGCTAATTTAAAAGGAGCTATACCCAGTTTGTTTGTTAACAAACCGCTCTGTAATACGCAATACCACAAAAGTAGCTAATTTAGGCTATTTAAATGATGTGACTACTAGGCTAGAGGTGGGGGTAGCCATCTTGGAATAATGAGTACAGTATAATGAACACTCCCAAATTGGAATAACGTGAGGTTTTTCCTGTTCTTTCCATTCTGCCGTTATTGCGGTGCTTTGAGCTAAATGCTAACGTGCTAAAATGCTCACAATGACAATGCTAAAGTACTGATGTTCAGCAGGTATAATGTTGCTGATGTCAAGCAAGTATTTCGCCATCTTAGTTTAGCGTGTTAGCAGGCTAACATCTGCTAATTAGCACTAAACACAAAGTAGCCTACAGCTGAGGCTGATGGGAATGTCATTACTTTTACAGGTATTTAGTCAAAAACCAAAGTGTTAGACAAACTGAAAATTTGACCTGATGATGGTGCTAGAGGAAAAGTGAGGAGATCATCAAAGACAGTAGGACTCATCGTCTGGGGACCATGAATGTCTGTGATCGACTGACAGACATGGCGCTAGCATGGCTAAAAGGTCAATAAAATGTAATCTGTAATTTTCCTGATTTTCTTGGCTTTGTGTCTGTTTTGCTTTTATGTTTGCTCATATTTTTCGATAAGATGATGACATGATCCATGAATTAGCCGCAGCCAGGTTAAAAAAGCCCAGCTGCTGTTGTTATTGTCTAAGAGGTCATGAATGGATTCATGTGCCTGTGAAGCTGCTTATAGATGGCATATAGTTGGCACTCCACCGTTCACGGCTAATGGATTCACGAGTGGCTCTGTAAATAGGCCAGGCCATGAATAATGCATGGAGGTAAATTCAAAAAATGACTTCCGGCTTCAAGGAGGCTTCACTGAAACTCTGCTGCTTTTGGAGGCAGATTCTCAAGGTTTTCACAAGAGCTAAAATATGTTTGTTCAGCCCGTTCTTCAAAGCACTTTTGTCTTAAAAGCAGTTTGTGCAACATGCCTCCCTGCTTTGTGTCGTCAACAAATTATTCTTGGCTTAATTTTACTCTTGTTCTTTATTTACACTGATGCGTGAAGGCTTTAGGGAGTGACAGTCGTCTGGAGACTGAACCTCCAGAGCTTTTTTAATCCTCTCTGAATATTTGTGACTCAACAGTTCTATCTCCACACTACTGATACATTTTATGCAGCACATTTAATTAAATTTGTTTTCATTTCCCTTGTCATTTTAGGGATCTAAAGTAGTTGTATAATGTTTATATTGTGTTCTGTTCTTGATGTCCAGTAGGCTGTGTTCACACTGTAGCTGGAAATATCCCATCTCTGATTTTTTCCCCCTCGTATGTGACACAGATTGGATGTGTCTTTAATGAAAGTGAATGGTAAACAGCTGCATGGACTGACACTTTCGTGATTCGTAACGTGCACATGCATACACACGGATTTCAGTCATTGCTTTCCATTCCAAAGAGCAACTTTCTAAAAGGCTTTTTAATATTTTTCAGAGTCATCCTGGTCAACTTGTGTCACAGTTTGCTGTCAGAGGAGCAGGGTTTACAGGAGTGATGCTGGGTAACAGGCTGAGCGGGCCTGGTATTCCACAGCCCGACGAGTGTGGCGACACATCGTAGTGACAGTGGTGAATAGGATTACAGAGCAGCTTGACGGCACAAACCAGAGCTCTGGAGAGAGAGGCCTTTTCATTTCACTGTAGAGCTATTTTTAAACACTGTCAAACCTGCCTGCAGAGAGAGAGAGAGAGAGAGACAGAGAGAGTATTTTAATGATAATGGGAATGCCATCATTCTGTAGTGATGACAGCGATGGATTGAACCCTCTCTGTTTTTTTCCTCCTATAGTGCTTCTTTCTTTGTTCACAGTATGTGATTTCTCTATATGCAACGTAAGTCTGTTTGTGTTCACTCCCTCCCTCCAAAGCTTTGCTAATGTAGACAGAACTGTCTGTCTGTAGCTGGGTTCCTGTGGTGTCCTATGGAGTATCTGCTCCTGAAACACTGCAGCTATAGCAATTTTATTATTAAAATATCTTAAAACACAAAATACCCCTGTAGATGCCATATATTTAAAGTTTCAGTTGTATCCTCTGGTGTGCAGTGTGCCTGGATTATTTTTTACAATGGTGCATTCTTTTTGAAAATGACCACAAAAAGTGAAAAGACACAAGCCAAATGTATTAATACATATATTACATGTTCATATTCATATAACTTTTAATAGAACTAGCAGTCTGTGAAAATTCTGCTTAATGCTAGTGTCCGGGGCAGAACAGTGACTGGTAAATAGTTAAAGACAAAACTGAGTAACTGAGCATAAAAGTTCATTCTTAACTCTGGAAATAGAAAGTTATAGAGAGTTAATATGGCAAACAGTTGCCTATTTACACATCCAGCAGATACGGAGCAACATTAGCATTCATTTGGAGTTGCCATCTGGCAAATGTAAGGCCAGTATTCACTCTCCTTTTAGCTCTGTTTTGGTCTCCACCAACTGCTGAGAAAAATATCTGGTTCTTTAGCTGCTAAATGGCCCACTAGCTTCATCAGCTAGTTGCTAACTAAACAGTGAATACAGCTGCCTGTTGCTGTAGGGATTGAGATGGATGAGAGCTGTAAGAGTGGGCCAAAAGTGTAAAGCTGTGGTCTATAAAACAAAAAACAATGAGCTGAAAGACGCTAAAACGCTCCTTAGAGCTGCGTAGAGCTGCAGAGTCAGGTGATAATTCTCTGTGAGTTCGTCACTACTAAGTGTCACTAAGTGACACCTTTCACCTTACACACAGTCACTTGAACAATTGAAGTGCAGCTTTAAGGTACACTTGCTAGCTTTTTCCAGAGCTTTCAACCGCAATCAGTCTTCATCAGCAGATGGAGTTTGCTCAGCTGTCAACTTTGACTACTATAGAGCATAAAATGACTGTATTTCTACAATAGTTGATTCTGTTATTGTTAAGCCCTCAATTATTCAGCAAATGTTGGCGATAATTGGCGATAATGCTCCACCTGGTTGCAATTTGCCATTAAAAAGAAGAAGTAGAAGAAGCAGTCAAATATTGCGATCGTCATTTCCGGTTAGTGCACAACGGTTGTGTTCGATTTGAGACAACACTACCCTGTCAAAATTCACGCACTAACCAAGTAAGTACACTAATCTGAATAGAGACAGCACAGTTTTCACTGCCCTACCAAACCCAATCTTTTCTTCCTTGTCAATTTGTCAAAAAAGAGATTTCAATGATTAGATGTTAACGTCTTTGAAATGGAAAAATTACACTATCATTTTGGATGTAAACCACTTCATTACACTCTCCTGTCTCGTAAAAACCTTACAACTCCAAACGATTTACAGTTTTTATTTAGCAAGGGGCTCTATTGTTCCCCTATGGTAACCTTTTATCACTCAAAAAAGGTTTATCATAAATTCATAAATTCAACATTGGTTTTCTAATTTTATTTTAGCAGATGTGAGGTTCCCATTCAACAGCCATGATGTGTCTGCTGCTAGAGAGAATTGGATGCGAGTGCCACATCATCCAGGACAAACATGAGGCTCAGAATAATATCCAGAAGACACTGCTGGAAGATTCACACAGACACAGACAGAGGGAGGAAGGGGTGGAGGAGAGGATAGCGGTGTCACACAGTCACTGTAGCCCCCACCCCCATCCCTCCCCTCTGACCTGCACCCCACCATCAGCCTCCCAAGCCATATTCACTGCTTGTTATGCAACAGGGGTTTATGCCATGTGCTACAGGCTAGTTAAGTATTTATCAAGCCTCTTGTGTAAGCTGGGGATGGCAGGCGGCTGCCAGTTGCCTCTCCCTCTTTCTCTCTCTCTCTCCCCTGCCAAGCTTGATCTATTTTTCCTCCCATTTACTGTGTGTGTGCTCACAGGATACCCAGCTGTCATGACCAATCCTTGTGATTCAGCCGCTGTGCGTGTACGCGCATGTGTGAAGCTTTAGAGTTGATAGTGTTAATGCACAATTCTGATGCGGCATCATAATTTAACCTCCTGTTGTCCCCTGAGTGATGTGCCACGCTCCTCCTTTCTTGGAAGAAAAAAAAAAGAATATGAGTGCACTTACAGTCGTACATCACACCGGGACGAGCTGAAGCCGAGACAGAAAATCAAACATGCAGTGATTGAGCTCCTCTACTGCCACAAGTCACTGTCACAAGTTTTACAGCGGTGCTTTGTGACAAAAATCCCATCTGGCAGATCAAACTGAAATTCCCATTATGCTCTGTGGTGGCGCGGGCCGGGATCCAGTCTGTCAGGAGCCTGGTGGATTACACCCATCACAGTCTTGTCAGCAGAGCCATTTGCAGGAGGACAGAGCAGTGAGTGAAAAGGTAACTCGTCGCCTGGGCTCTGTTTGTTGTTGCTGCAGCAGTGCAGGCTAAGTACGAGCTGTCAGGATGTGAGAGGACAAAAGTTATCTTGAAGGACAAATTCTGGAAATAAGGAATTATTCTAAAGATGTGGGTTATGGCGCAGTCAGACAGAAATCTGCCTGGCGAAATTTACTCGTGTGGACTGGCCAAAAGCAGGGGGGTACAGGAAATAGGGGGGGTAGGGTTGTGAAAATGAACTGCGGGAGCTAGCATGACTAGCATGCTAACAACAGCAGTCCACAAAGTTGTTAATCATACAACATTTTATCAAACACTTTACTGTCAGCAACCTCTGTCACTGTCCTTACATTCACTACTAATCTCTAATAACATATGAATGTAGAATCTGTAGGCACGTTTGTAGTCATCACAGAGTAGTATTGACCATTCATGTTTGAGCGGGCTTTGGTTGCATGCAGGTCCATGTGGAGAGCAAAAGAGGCGGAATGCAATCTTTCAACTATTTAGCTTTTTTTCATTCTCGGAAGCTTTGTATTAGCTTTTTTACATTTTATTTGCATTCAAATCTTGTGTCTTGCTCCACTCCACACAGACATGAATGGGATTTCAGTCTGACTGCGACATTACAGTGAAGTGTCCCAGTATCCCCTGGTTGGCTAATGACGCATACAAAACGAACTTGTAACATGTCAGGTTGGACTTTGACCTTTGGTCCTTCTGTAGAATGTTTCCAGTAAAGCAGAATAAAAATGCCATAAAATCTTTAAGGGCTCATGTTAAAGCCTCCTCACAGGTATTATCACTTATTTGACCTGATTAGACCTCTTCTCAGGAATGTGTGGGTGTGTACAGACAGTGCTTGATTTACATCTTGGCATTTTGTTGCACCTGCTAGGGCGGGACAATGCTGGTGACATCATCTAATTCCTGGCATAGCCAACTTCAGCTTGAGGAGAGGTCTAATCAGCCAGAGTACGTGAAAACTTACTTTAAAAGAGCTAAAATGTTCCTCTATTTTTTGTCAGGCCTTATCTGTATCTGTACTTTTAAGAAATTCATCATAGCTGCATTTGGCCTTGATTGGCTCTGTTACTACTGCTAATACAAAATTACACAATATGTCTAATCAGGCCACTTTGAGCATTTGAAGTGGAAAGCAGCGACACCGTGATTGAACTCATTTGAACATTTGAATTAGATAAGCTGCTGCTGGCGGCCAGCGATGGTCAAGTGGTGTGAGGATTGTGCTCAGATCATCTTATCCTGAGCCACAAAGGTTCCTTAACCCTTTAAAGTTATCATCCTTAAGATTTTCATGAAATCAAGCCTGGTTTGTGATACTATTCATAGTCTGCATTTTTCAACAATAGCCATTCAATGTATTTACATTCTGTAATTACAATACCTCTATGTTAATTTTCATTGTTAGTGGCCGAGTACGTTTGCCATTCTCGATTCAAACTGCCTTCACACACAAGGGATTCGAAGGAAACGATGCATGTATGTAATCCAGCATTAATGTTTTTAATTGTATCTCATTGATGTCAGCCTCACTGTTTACTGTTCACTCTCTTCACACCGTATCAAAGCTGTTTTAAGTTACTGCATAAAAGCCTTCAAGTGGTGAAACACAGGCTGGCTTTAGCAGTCACAGGAACGCAATTTATCTGTCCCAGAGGTTAGCAATGACCACAATCGTTTATCATGAATGCGTCTACAAAACAAGACAACGGTCATTTTCAGGATTTTTCTCATCAGGGGATCAGTTTTAATTTTTGCAAGCGAGTAAAGAAGGCATGATCACAGTGAAGAGTTAGATGAAGAGTCCAACTCCTCAGCTCCTTTTACTGTTTCTGCTGTTGTGTGGAAAACTATTTGCGAAATGCACAACTTGAAATTTTTATTAAAACTAACTGAGTTTGTTTGGTTGCACTGCAAACAGATACACCAGTTTCTGTTCTGTCATATTTCTGACAAAGGAGCAACTCAACGAGTGTTTGCTGTAGTATTAAACCGCACTTGCTGTTACAACAGTAACCATGTGTGTCGCCAAATCAACCAGGACTGAAATCTTAAGGATTATGACTTTGAGGAACCTCATTGACGTGCTGGTCGGCCAGTCATAACAGTAGTTGACCTTCTGTGCATTTTCAGAGTCCGTCTTGATACGAAATTATGCTCAAAACAACTGATGGAATGGTGCAGCCATAGAAAAAAGTCTTGGATTTGAATATTTCAGTCAGTGTAAACATCACATAGCTTCAATAAAGAGTTTGAACAAGCAGATACAGAATATGTATGATACTGTTAGACAGTGTGGAATAAACTATTTCTTCCAACCTTAAAGCTTGTTAATGGGGGAAATGTGGGAGAAGTGGACCATGGTAACCTGCATCCTAAAACACACAAAGAAATTCAGGAACAAAGACTGATCAAATTTATCATTAATAAATTAATATATCCTATTTATTTTTAACAAGAAAATGATGCATGTTATTGCAGCTTTAATTAGATAATAGCTCAGACTGATCCAGAAGCTGCTTCATGTTCATTTAAAGATCATTTCTCCAAAAATTACACAGGATGTTCTCTTTGTCAGTTTTCCTGGAGGTTACGTGTCTCCTTTTTTGAAGCATTCCAGTGGTCAGACTACCATAGTTGGTAAGTTATTGTTACAATAACTATAAAGATCAGCATCAAACACATTTGTAATCTTATTTGTGTGTTGACTTTTCTCCTAAACACAAATATGTGGATATACAATATCAAATCCTAATTTCTATTTTCTCAAATTAGCTGAGCTTCATAATTTTCCACGTACCCCCTGGTAACTGCAGAAGTACCCCTTGGGGTACAAATACCCCTGGTTGAGAATCACTTCCTTACACTATTGGGCTGCAGCTGAGCTAACATCAGCCCCGGTGCTAATTTTAGTGCTAACACTGAGTCACTGAGAAAAGACATTGCTGTCCCTTCTCACCACCTCCTGCTGTGTTCACTCAGACATCAGAGGTTTGCCGTCACCCTTGTAATAATCAATTCTTTTCTGGGTGGAGAGGAGAGGAGGGGAAAAAACTGGGGAGCGTCTGTCATCCAGGAAAGGGTTAAAGGAAGCAGGTAGCTGTCATTAATATTTAAATTTGGCACCACAGTCAGCCATCTCTCCTTACAGCTTCTAAGAAGACGTCGAGTCACATCTCTGCAGTTGTTGACAGTGTTGTCATCAGTTCCATCCTGCAGAGCCAAAGAGCAGAAACCACTGATAGTGAGAGTTATGACCTCAGACTTCAGCCCACGTTGGTGCAGAAGTGGTCGGTATTTAATCCATAGTCATGACCTTCGACCTTATCTCTGTCACCTTCTTATTATGAGCTATGGGGTCCTACATGAACACTCAATTTTCAGCCAAGGAACAGTCTGACAGTCTGGGTTATTTCACAAGACAGATTTCTGTTTTTGTGTTTTTGTCCTGGCTTTTCTCACAGGATTGAAGTAGGCGCGGCTGGGCTGTAAAAAAAGTAAAATTAAGTATTAAGTAATATTTTAATCAAAATCTAATGACATTTGTCAAAACTGATCAAAACACATCCACATAGCCCAGAAGAAGCAGATTAGCTGAGTTTTAGCCTTGCTAGCAGCAAGCCTCTGGGGGTCCAAACTGAAACTACTGGATGGATTGCCATGCAATTTGGTACCGACATGCATTGTCCCCAGAGGGGACACAAGGGGACATCCCATTGACTCTGGTGATCCTGACCTTTCCTCTAGCGCCACCATGAGGTTGACAGCTGTGGGCTTTGAGTGAAATATTTCAACAACTGTTGGATGGATTCCCATGGAATTTGATACAGACATTTATGCTCTCCACAGGATGAATTTTAATAACTGTGGTGATTCCCTGAATTTTCATCTAGTGCCACCATCTGGTCTAAATTTCAACCTGGCCAATATGGTTCATGACCAAATACATACAGCTGATGATCTGTACTTTGTGTTTAGTGTTAATGTTAGCATGCTAACATGCTAAACTAAGATGATGAACATGGTAAACGTAATACCTCCTAAACATCAACATGTTAACATTTTCATTGTGAGTATGTTAGCATGCTGATGTTAGCATTTAGCTCAATAGCACCATGCCTAAGTGCAGCCCTCTCATTCATTGGAATAGGTTCAGTCCATTGGCGCAGCGGGGGTGCCAACACAGGGGGCTCCAGCAAAACAACACATGGTCGTCCGGCTGGCTCAACTTTTGCCGTAACGCAACAAGACGCTGCTTTGGCCAATCATATGCATGCAAGCAGACATTCCTGGTGGATTAGTTTGTAATGTGAATGCCATATTTCTATTGCTTACCTCGCAATTGTCTTGACGAAAGATAAAATAGTTGCCACCATGATCATTTTTCAGATTTGTAGAATTCTGTATGTGAGTATTACAAACCGTTGTGCAGTGTTTTGTCATCTGATAAGTCTTTAAACGCATTAATCTGTTACTTAAACTGAACTTCTTGGATCGTATTTCATTGTTACCTTAAACAACACGCCCCCACCAACGCAGCCCCCTGTGTTCTTTTAATGCAGGCCTGTTTACAGTATGAATCCCTGCTTGATACCAAATTTTAACTTTGATTTTTGCTTATTTAGTTAGTCATTAATATTTAATGTCACTGAGAAAAACTTTGTTCATGGGCTCTGTGTGAAGTGTGCATCATAGAGAGGATGAAGGAGGAATATTCTCCCCAGGTAAGAGAAATCAGAAGGCTGAATCTGTGAGCAGATTGTGAGCAGATGGTGGATTAGTGTGACAAGAATTAGAACTGCTAAACATTACAAATGAGAAACAACACACACACACACACACAAGATACAGTTTTAGTACTTGATAGATAGCAGCTATTGATCCGCTGGGCTGTGAGTCTTCAGTTATAGTAAGTGTGACACAGTGCTTATCAATGTGCAAGAACATCACTCTGTGCTTCCCACGGTGATCACTCTGGAGCCAAATGTTATGTCTACTCTTGAATGGAAAATTGCAGAGGTGGAATATTCACCCACACATGCTCTGAAGCCGAATGCCTTGCCTGGGTGCTCAAGAGTCACAGCTAAGGTCCCATTAGCATTTGATGGTCTCATTAAACAGCCCATTAGGGAGCCTCGCTGTGCGGATAGGAAGCTGTGTGTGGCAATTTGCAGTTTGATGGCCACGGGATGCGTTCCTGCGCCGTTCCGCCAGGTGCCCTTGGGAAGCATGTGGCATTTCTCTTCCTAAAGGAGCCTCCGCAGTTAGTTTTTGGAAACATTGTTTAGTCTGAGGTGTTATTACTAGACTGCAGTTTTGACACAGTTGCAAATTCTGGCACTGATAATGATGCTATCCAACCCACATGAGTGGACATTTTACTATTCTGTACCTATGTTCCGACCTATTACAGCGCTGTTTTTATAGCAACTCCTACTGACTTCCTCCAGGATTATTATTCTTATACAAATTTGATGCTAAGAAGAGAAATGAAAAAAACAAATAAATGATTGGGGAAACAGAACAGATGCTGGTGCTTCCATGCAGGGCACCAGGGCTCACCTCATGGTTTGATGAGTATAAAAAAATGACGTGAATCAAATTTTATGGCCTTCACCGTCACCAGATCTCAACATAGCTGAACACCTATGGGAGAGTTTATCGCATCATGTTAGACAGCACTCTCCACTGCCATCATCAAAACACCATATGAGGGAATATCGGTTGGGAGAATGCTGCTCCTTAAACACAGTATTTAGTTAGTTCGTTGAACTAAATACTCAAAAATCAAAAAATCAAAATGAAATGAATAAAAATGTTTAAAATTTCAGTGGCGTTCCTCCTGAAACTATTCATTCCTGCTAGAAGTAATTATATCCTGCTTACTGGCGAGGAATAGCGTCATGGTTTTTGCGCACTGTCAACACGTTATTCTTTATTTGATGCTTAATTGGCTGCAGAAGATTGCGGGCGTGTCTCCCCTCCCTCAGTCGCAGAGTGTCCTTCGTCTGTTAATAATGCAGAGGGATGGTGAAACTTTAATTTTCGACTTGAATGCTCTTGCAGTAACTGTCTGGTGTGCATTTCCCCCTCCTCTCGCAGTCAGGTCACTGTCACTGTGTGCAAACAAAGCGGAACTATTTATACACTTAAAACTTGATAGCTCTTGTGAATGGCCATGGACAATGTGATAGTGGATCCTAGAATAAGACGCCCCGACTGAAACACTAGGCTCAGGGAGGGCTGTGACATTTCAGATAACATTTAGAGGCCCGCCTAATTAATATGAGCGAAGGCTGTGTTTCATAACCCAGTCCACGTAGCAAATTCTCATTTATTTCCCAATTACTTCAAAACAACTGCTCTCTTAATACACCTGACTTGCTCTTTTGTCCGCTAACTCACCGCTTTGCTTCCCAGCACGGCTCCTGTCACACATACAGGCCCACACAGTGGCTTTAAAGCTAAAATGCTGCTTGGTTACTATGGACACTGGGTTGATTCACCAGTCTGTAGATCCATCAAGAGCTGCTCACTTCTGTTTTGTAGATGTTCTACTGGTATTGCATTGAAGAGTTTGCTCATGGCATTTATTGCATTGCAGAGCACAATGCTAGCAGCGTGGCTTTAGGGATCTCAGTGTCAGTTGGTTGGTTGATTGGTCCACCATTTGAAATATCTTAAAAATATTCCCATGAAATTTGGATCAGGCATCCATGATCCCAAAACAATGGATTCTTATGGCTTTGGTGATCACCTGACTTTTCATCTAGCCCCACCGCAGATGCAGTGTGCAGAACTGTAATGTATAGAGCCATCATTGAAACACTCAGTAAGACTACAATGACTACTAAAGAAACACAATAACCCCAACATTAATTAACCGACCTGAGCGACTACAATGGAATGCAATATGATGTGTTGTGATGTCTAGTTTTTACTTGATTTTTACTTTGTCGTGAACATGCTCTTATCGAGACTTTTTACATGTGTTAGGGCCTGTGTCCACATTACGTTTTTCGACTAGAGAAAAAGCTCTGCACTCAGCACCTTTTTTCAGAGCTCTCTGCCTTTTTTGTGCAGCCGCTCCGAGCGCTTTTCAGAAAGGCGTTAGTGTCGTCACTGGTGCTTTTTTTCAGGCAACCAATCATATATTACATGGGGCTTGTCACCTTGGTAACAAAGAAAATTGAGGATAAACTTGTTCTGGTTGTGTCTGTCTCTCCTGAGCTTTATGATGTCAGACAGAGTCAGAAAAACCCATTTGTGGGAGCAGATCGACCGGACACTGAATGTTGCTGGTGAGTGTTTGTGTGCTTTTATCATGCGTTGTAAGCTTGTTGTTAGCTGTGTAGTCACTCCCTTAATGTAGCATTAAGATATTATTGTCATAGAAACAAAACCCACTTGCCATGGTGTCATGGTCCGTGAAGGACTCTTGTTTTGGACTTGTGTGTGTCTTTCGTGTTTCCTGTTTTATTTTGAAACCCCTGGTCTTTTGTTCGTGTGTGCCTTTTTTACTTCCTGTCATTGTCTGTTTTCCCGCCAGTTTGGATTGTTTTCACCTGTGTCTTGTGACTCACCTGCCCCCGATTCCCTCGTTGTCTCTTCCCTATATATACCGGTCCTCTCGCTTTGTTCTTTGTCATGTCATTGTGTTCCTGCAGTCATGTTCCAGCGTTTCCTGTGTTCGGCGCCTGTGTTTTTTTCCGTGAGTTGGTTTTTTTGATTAATAAATCCTTGGACTCATTCCGCCTCCCTGCCTACGTTCTGTCTGCATTTGGGTCCTTCTCCCTGCTGCCAAAATGGCAAATCGTAACAACAAGCCCTTCATCCCATCGCTCCCCAGCACCCTGCCAGAAAAAAAACGCTATGTGGACACAGGCCCTTATATGTCATGCTTTATATGTGTTATGTTTTGTTGTGTGTGGACCCCAGGAAGAGTAGCTGCTACCTTAGTAGCAGCAGCTAATGGGGATCTGAATAAAAGAATAAAGATTAGCATTTCAATATGTCCAGTATGGAATTGAATACTAATAAAAAATTAAACAACTTATGTTCCCATCCTGTCCTGTCCTGAAACCCAAATGACCAAAAACTACCCATTCAGAGATGCTGAATGAGGCATTTGATTTCTTCTAATCACCTCAAATTATGTGTTTATCCTAAACGTGTTCATTCTGTGTAATTCTAGCTCACCACAGAAGCCAAACATCACTAAAATGAGAGCATGAAAAGAGGCAGTGTCAGTGTGCAGACGGAGCAACATTTGTGCCTGTTCATTAACTATGCAATTAGAGCAGAGTAGAATCACAAGGCAGCATTTCGGATGACACCTCTGCTAATGGTTAAAAGCACCATGCAGACAGTTCCCTTGCTTGTTGCTTTTTATGTTCACGCTAAAAAAAGTTTGGATCCAAAGTTGGAACCTTAACAAACTACCACTCACACATGAACAGTGTTGATTTGGGCCATCACAGGACACTAAAACTCCCCACTGCACCTTGTCACTGGTCATAAAGGTGGCTTTTAGTACAAACCTTCTCCAAGTCAGCTGATTTCCACATCCTGTATATATCATTTTAGAATTTGGAATTGACTCTTTAAATCTGTCTGTTTCATGTTGTGTCATTTTATGGTGTAAATCCCACATCAGAAACACAAAAAAAAGTAAATAGTAAAAAGTGAAAATAGAAATATAATACAGAAACACCAACAGAGAATAAAGTTTCCCTCCAGAGTAATTTTCTATTACTGCGGTCAGGGAGAAAGGAACAATCAATATCTGTCCAACTAAGCTTTCCCAGTAAAACCGCAGTCTTCTAAAGTTGGCCATTATCACCTGCATCACTCTGGGTTAACGTCTAGTCTGAGGAGAAGGGATTTCGTTCACTCTCTGCCGGCTGGGGGACCCAAACCGAGGAATAGTTCTTAACAGCAAGGGTGGAGAGGTTGGTGGCAGTGTTATGGCTCCAGATATAAAACTACCTTGGCATTTCAAGTCTGGCATGTTCTGCGTTTTTAGCATGCACTTGGTTCTCATTTCCACGCAGCAGGGCTCTGAGCAGTGTCTGTCCATGTTAACCTCTATGTTTCTTCTAAAACTGCCCTGTCTTCTGTCTGGTGCAAATAAAAGTTACACCACCCATACTGTTGCTCGCAGGTTGGAGCTCATCACATAATCTGCTGACAGCCCAGGCTGCCTCCGTAAGTGCAAACCCAGTGGGGAGGATTTTGTTTAGAGAAGGAGCTTCCTTGTTATTTGAAACGTTCAAGTCCAAAAATAAGTCCAGTCCTTGAAAAATAAACTGACATCTGCTCTTACAAAATGATTGCTGGTGCGGAAATAAAGTACACAGAGGGTACTGCATAAAGGAACTATTTTATCTTCTGCTTTTTATTTGGCCACTTTCCACAATAGATGACAACATGGCATCTAAGGTACATGTCTCATATGGGGTTCATTAATGACAGTAATTAATGCAGGAATTGAAAAGTGTTAGGTAATATTTCAGTGGCAATGAGTCACTAAGTTAAAAGGAAATGACTGTCTGGGATTACTATGCTTGCTAAAGATGTGAATAAAAAAGACATGTTAATAAAACTATAGGAGTTTAGGAGGTAGAGATGTCTATAGTAGAGAATATCTAACATTAAGGAATCCAAAGTATGAATGCATTAGGCTACATTCAGACCAAATCAGGCGTTGCGGCGATTAGCGCAGGGTTGTTCGGCGGTGTGGGAGTGTCTCATACTAACCAGCAATCCCAGCTTGAAGAGCAATACAACAGCAAGTGACTGCACGGCGATTAATGTGTTTGTACTCCCTCGTGGCAGGGTTGAACAGCTGATGTACAGTCATCACGAAGACGATCGATCAGTCTCTCTTCCATCTACACAGTTTCTCGGCAATGCTACATGCTAAACAACATTCTTCTTCACCTGGGTGTCTTCCGGTCTGATCGCCGGCATGATTGGCTGCTGCAGCGTGACGTTGGTTGCGTTTCTCCAAAAGTTGATTCTGTTTTAATTTTTTGCTGCAGGGCCACTGTGGTTTTTTTTTCGGCATCCCCTGTGGTCCCCACCGCCGCAGCATAAATGCACTACCCACATTCAAATGAATCGGACGACTGGCATTTTCGCCGCAGTGCCTGATTTGGTCTAAATGCTCCTTATGGATATGGGTTTGATGCCAAGTGCCTGACCACTTGGAGATATTCATAGTCAGAAAGCAAATGACACTTTGTATTGTGAGATCATGTATATCTTTTTAAATGTGCAGGTTGTTTTCTGGTTGTTGCATTGGAGGCATGGGGTGAGATCATCTGCATTCTTTCTGTCATGTTTTTGCTGACACCTGTTCACTGCTGTTCATCGCCTGTTTGTGAAACCATGTGGGTATTGCTGTGACACCTTTTTCTGTTGACACAGTTTGAGTGGCGTTTTTTCCTTCGGGCTGTTTTCTAGTGGCCATCACTGCTTATTCTGATTGTCCTTTTATTTTGATTCATTTCCTGTAAGGTAAAGTATTTCCTATTAGCCTAGAAGTACTACTAGAAATTGACTGTTTATTACAACCAATGTAAAATATCTCTTGAATGAGTGCAGGTTGAATCCATATTGTCAAGTTTATTTGTATAGCCTAATGTCACCTAAAATGTCTAAAAAGGCTACAACATTAACAGTTCTCAAGCCAGCCTAAAGTCTTTAAACATACCCCAAAAAACACATACAACATAAGGAAACACAGCTATCTAGCATGGCTGACACGTAACAGCAGGAAAAGCACAGTCATGTGTAATAAATGACATTAATGATGGCTGCATTCAGTTTAGGCGAGCCAGTTCCAGGGCCTTTGTGTTGTACATGCTATGCTAATATCCTGCTGAGACACTTAATGGACTGAGCCATCGTTAATGTTATCGTAGAATGTTATTTTAATTTGATCTCCTGCAAATTCCCGAATGAACACTTTAAATCAGTGTGACATTACTAGTGTTTATTAATTTTATAATACAACACTTGTTTTATTGATACAGACTGAGCAGTGACTTGTTTTAATTAGGGCTTGCTGTAAACGGCATATGTCTTTTCAAATGGGGGAAAATGAGTTTAAAAATGTAAGTAAACGAACTTAAAAATGGCTTTCTTTCTATCTTCTTCAGCCACTTCAAGGTGCCCTTGACCAACCTCCCAGCTGGCCCAGTGAAGCTGCTCACCAACCACCAGTATCACACTATGATTACAGTTGCAGCTCTCAAATGTAACTGTAATGTAAAAGATTGCAGGGCTAGAAAATCCATCCCTGAACGCCTCCAGTTATCTGGTCCACTGTCTATTCCTGTGCTACTGGCCGGCATGACTCAGGGAAATATTCACTTGTGCGTTTCTCTCTACATGGAAGGCACACGTGGGAAGGCTTCCTCTTGTGGGAAAGCGTAGGGTGACAGACCTGACCTTTGGGCTCGTGCCAGATATCGCTCAGGGAGAGTTGACGCTGAGCAGCCCGCCTGGTGTTAGTAACACTCAGCCTGGTGCTGCCTGATGGATGAATCACACTGAAATCCTCACAGTCTTTGCCTCTGGCTTTGTTCAGGGTCAAGAGCAAGAGATTTTGTATATGAATCCATCTGTGTTTTGAGATGCCTCATTACTGAGAATTGCGTCTGCAGTATAGGTTAGGATTGTTTTACATTTATTAACAAATCAGTATACATGTATTCTCCTGGAAACCTATGGGGAAATATAGTGGGAAGATTTATTCACACTTTTGAACATTTACTCTGTCGGTTTTGTTAGTTTTGACCGGAGAGAAAAGGACAATTTTTCACTCAGGTGGCAACAAATGATGGCTGTGACATACCTGAAAATACAAGCCATTTTCAATCTTCAACGAGTATAAGAAATTGCTCCAAAATAGAAAGGTTTATGGGTGTGATTTAAAATAAATAAATAAAAGTCTTCGTTCTGATGTAATTTGGCCAGGAGAGGTGTAGCAGCTTCTCTCATACTGAGAGGAAAATGCAACACTGCAGTACAGAGTGCAAAAAACACCTTAGATGACTTTTTACATCTTTAATTCCATGAACCCTTTGGCAGGTCATTATTATAAATATCTGACCGAATTACAGGGAAATTAAATGATGCACAATGATGACATCTAGAATTTTCAATTTGATGCAATTGTGCAGCTGCAAAAACGGATCTTCGATTTGAATATTTAATTTTATATAACTGGGATATCTATCTGCTGATGAGGTCCATTTTTTGTCAAATTGGTATTTCCAAGGTCAATAATTGTGATAAAGCTTTAGCGAAGCACTAGAATAAGCTGTGATGTTTTCAAACTGTGTAGAAAAATGTTCTAACTGATTCTGAAGTTACTTAAGGGGGAATTTAAAGGGAACACTGGGAACATGAGGGTTCAAGAAGTTAAAGGGAACAAGGAGAATCAATAAAATGTCACATGAAGATGATGATGATGGTGATGATGATGGTTAAGGTGATTAAAATGGTGATGATTGTGATGTTAATGTAAATGATGCTGCTATTGCTGATGAAAGTGAGGATGAGGATGATGACTATGACAATAAGGGGTCACAGTGGTGATGATGATGATGATGATGAGGGTGAGCTCTTGTACCAGCTAGTGATGATGAAGAATGTGAAGATGACTGTGCTACTGCTCAAGCAGCAGGTAGATGATGGGGATGGTGGAGATGCTGATGAGAATATTGTGATGATGGTGGGAGATGATTATGATGCTGAACAAGATGATGATGAAATTGATGATTAAGAAGGAAGATGATAATGAGGAAGGGGAGAAAGAGGAAGATGATTATAATCATACGTGTGAATATGGTGATGAAGAGAAGTATCAAAATGATGAGAAGAAAAAGATGACGGCGGCCTGCTCCCCCCTATAGGGGCACCCTCGCCGCTGCCCCTCCCATGAGCAGCGTTACTTCGGCGACTGCCGGTTTACGTGATGACGTCGGATGTATATGAGCGCAGGCGGCGGGATATCTCTCCCCTTTTACCGCCATCGGAGCGGAGTCTCTTTCTTCCCCGGGACCTCTTCACTGCGCAGCGCCGCTTCACCAGTCCAGCCTCCGGCCAGAGAGCGAAGGTAAGGGACAGGACTTGGAAACGGCTTCGGCGCCAACGCCCCAAACTTGTGCGTCGTTTAAGAAGTTAAATTTCAATTCTGTTGCTTTTATTAACAGCTGCAGAGGGAGACGGCTCAGCTTTGCTAATGCTAGTCAAGTCAGACAGCGGCAGCAGCCATTGAGACTGGCTCCACCATGATGTGTGTTAACGTTACACGCGACTAAAAAAATAATAAAACAACGCTTATCATGTAACGTTATGCCCGTATCCCCTGGATTCTTTTGACAATCATTGCATTATAGAAACGACAAAACCTCGGATAATTACCGTAATGCTTGTCCTTTTTCGATATTTGTTGACACGTGTCTTGTAACGTTATCTTGTATTTTTGGACTTGACCTTATTTTTTGGAGGATGATACCGTTACCCAGGGTGGGGAACTGTGGATGGGAGTCTGGACTTTGGGGATGCAGCACACGGCGGTTGGTTTAACTGGATAGCCGGCAATATTATACAGCGAAAGCTGGTTAAAACATGGTACCGGAGCGTTGGCAACACTTCCTAACTGGCCCACATTTTTTTCTAGCTACGGCACAGTGTCTGTCGAAGCTGTTCCTCCCACTTGCTCAGCCCAAGTAGCGTTAGTGCGCATCAAGCTAGCAGCACATAAGCTAGCATAAATAGCCAGACACATCGAGGCAGTGCGGTGACAAGACCGGGCAGGCCGGCTAGTTAGCCTGTTTACTAGCCAGGGGCCGGCTTGTTTATGGAGGAGGCGAGTGGATATTTGTTGTTTGATGTCGGACGGTAAACGTTTCAACAGGTTGGCTGGCTCGCACGGTCCAAACGAAGTTGAAAACGTGGCTTCGGAGTGAACAGGCAGGCACCCACCCAGCTTTTTTTGTCGGTCATTGATGGTTTGTTAGACCTGAGCATGCAACACGTGGTCACTGGGCAGGATTAGGAGAAAAAGCCGATCCCAGAAAGGAAAAAGGTCTGCCTTTGTGCTCAGTCTGCTGGACCAATGTTACAAGTAGTTAATGTTCATACACAGATCTGAGAAAACGTGAATTGTCTTGTGGCTACTTGGTATTTGTTGGCTTTTGGTGACAGGGGTGAGATGGTTTAAAGGTCTATTTGTCATATACTTGGTAGTTTCATTCCAAACTGAACATGACCTGTTAAAGCTGTAATGTTTGCCAAATATATCAGATCTGTCTGATCTCATAAGTGGCTTGGACAGGTCAGACGTTGATGGATTTTCAGATGATCTTCATTGTTGAAATGTGCAAGTATTACAGGAACCTCTACAGTGACGCGTAACAAATGTACTCATAACTCCTCACGGGCATCATCTACATTCATTTAAGATGCTGGAGCCTTGTCTCCCAGCAGAGCAGTTTGTCCACATTACATTGTCCACCTGCAACAATTCCCCCCTCCCCCCCATTAAAAAGCAAGTATTGACCCCAACTTGAAACACCCTGTCAACACATTTTTGTGCACGGACAGTATATTTAAAAATGTGTGCTGCTGCTAAGAGCTTTCTGCAGTACTTTCCCCATCAATAATTTGGCATAATAGAGAATACAAGATGGCTGGGGGGTTGGTGGTGGGTGTCATCTTACCTTAGATATTGTAGTGTGATATGTGCTTTTTACTCTTCTTTCATGCTTCTGCTTTAGTTCATTGGACCATTGTTGACTAAAATGGAAAAGCTTTAAAGTGCATCGTGGTATTAAAGAGTGACAGAACGCAGCCCTCGGTTGAGAAATGGGACCTGATTAAAGCCGCAAATCGGAGTCAACGCGCAGGCTGCTCTCTTCATCAGTTATCCCCTTTATGGAGGAAGAAACAATTTGATCTGCCACGTGACTTGGTTCTGAGCTCCGTGAACTGTCACATAAGCTCTGTAGTCGAACAATCTTAGTCAGTTAATCAGTCAATCAGGCCAGTTAATATATAGAGAGATGGTGGTGATATGATGGCTTTGAAAAGGATATCCGTCATGCTCCTTTCTTTAAAAAAAACTCTTACGACTTTCACCTCAGTGGCTGATTTTCCGGCCATGTGAGGTTCTAAGTTCTGGGCCTTGGGACCTAGAGCCGTGCTGCTGTTAAAGTGCAGCCATGTAGCCTAAAAAGGGACTGATTTACCCCTGGGATGACAGGTGAATGCAATTAAAGACTTGACAGGGTGGCAAACCAGCAGGAAGGTGGCAGTCAAAGACCAGGATTAGGAACCTTTGCCGTAGTCTGTACCCTATTGAAATGTCATTCACATTTACTGCAGGCCATGCTCTCAGGTGGTGCCAGATTGATACTTTACATGTGTGATTCTGGGTAGAAATAAAATCATGATAATATTTTCCCCAATTGATGTATAACATAAGGCAAAGGTACACACACATACATAAAATAATCAAACTGATGTAGGCCTGAACTAATGAATGTATTCATTATCAATTAATCTAAATAATAAATATTTTCTTCATTAATCGGCTTTGAAATGTTAGGAAGTAGTGAAAAATGTCCTTCACAGCTTCCCAGAGTCCAAGGTGACATCTTCAAATGTCTCGTTCATCCAAACAGTCCAGAATCTGAAGAAGTTTGTGATAATATAGAGCAGAGAACAGGCAAAAGGTAATATTTGACATTTTCAAATAATGGATTTTCTAAATTGTTTAATCGATTTCAGCTCTAAACTGATGTTCAAAGCAATGAACTGTTATGTACGACATGAAACCCAAAGTAAAAAAAAAAAAAGCTGCAGAAACAAACAGAATTGGATTTAAATCGCAGCTTGTTCTGAATCATTAATTTGGACAGAAGTGTGTAATACAATAACAAGATCATATCATTCCAATGTGATTCCACTGCAAGTTGATAAACACTAAAGTTATTGCCCAACCCTATTCTAGACACAACACAAATTGGTTTAATTTGCGATGTGACCACTCCTGCCAGCAGGGCCAAACAAAGAAGTAAAATTTTAAAAACTCTGGTCTTATTGCAGCGTTCAGTTCCCTCTGGTATTTGCGTTCTTACCCTCCTAAAATAGTCCAAGATGACCATTAGGTAGTAAGTTGTTAGCTTGACTGGAAGACGGATTTAATGGTCAGCTGTACAACTTAGTTGTCCCATCTTCTTTTAATATCCCACACCCAGGAATATGTATATTTAGTGGAGTGATCAGCTGCTGCTGCTTGTAAGAGGTCCGGAGTGTACCCAGGGTGGGAAATGAACTTTTTACCACTGACAGATAAATGTTCAAATTCACCAGCCACTCAATAGTAAATCATTGTTTCGTGTCTGAAATCTACCAGCTACTTTTATATTTTACCAGTGTTTGACTGGTGGTTGGTGCTAATTTCCACTGCACCAGTGAGATAGATGCTCCTTTGTGTCGCCAGGTCGTCTTCATGGTTACGATTGTCGTCTTCCTTGCACTCACTCCACAGTTTTTAGCCTATCTCTGGTCACTGTACTGTTGCTGGTATCATTTATTTCCTGGTATCATTTATTTCCATGCCTCCTGAGGGAGCCAGAGACAGGTGGGGCAGGAGCAGCTGCACCACTTCACATGATCCAAAATGTACTATATTGAAGCCTGTGCATAACTTATTACACTTCTATTGTTTTTTAATGTTGATCAGTAATGACCTGATGTTTCATTGATGGAGGCTGCCAATACCAAACCCAAATGGTCTTCGGTTACTTTGGGCCTGTTCCGGTCCGACAGCAGTATTGAACATTTCCACCACCTCAAATGAACTGCACACATGGCTCAGTTACATTTTAAAATCAGATTTCTCCCCCGTCCACAAATCGGCACCACCAGGCTTTGGGTTTGGTTACAGCCACCTTTAGTGATTTTGAGTGTTGACACCATTGTCACTTCCAGGTCATGGTCTATTGCCTCACGGTCTTATGGGCACCAATCATCTGTGCAAGGCTACCCTATCTGCCTCTCTGAACTGAACACCATGGTAATCCACCTCTCTAAAGGGGAGAGAGGGTGAGGGGGGGGTGAGTCAGAGCCAGGGTTGATCCTGTCCTGACCAAGAAGGGGACTTCTTTTAGAAACATGTGGCGCGACTTATCCAAATCCAGAGTTTAATAAAAATGCTCTTTGTACATTGAAAGCAGGAAGTTTTGTACACTGAAAGCAGGAAGTTTTGTTTCAAAGCATGTGAAACTGTGTACACTCATCAAATCAGAATACACTACTGATTATTTGGGAATTGATATAATGGGGGTGGTTAAGAAAATTTGGACCAATGTGGCTTACTGTGGGCTTCTTGTTGTGGTCCTGGTGTAGCTAGCAATGCTGCCTGGAAACCTGCAAAGGACTGGCCAAAATGATCAATATATACTATGTTTTTTTTCATAGACATTACTCTTTTGTGCAGAATCAAACAATGGCACTGAACCATGACTTTCTACTGTACCACCCATTTTAGAATTGGGGACTATATTTTGGTAATACACTTTTTAATAAACCCCAAACTTCTAGGGAGACCTTTGCATGAGTAAGGCTCAAAATTCTACTTGGTTTACATTCCTTTATAGCGACGGGTAGACTTTTTATTTTTTTATTTTTTAGATGAAGCATACATGTAAAGAAATGTTTCTGTATCACTGAGATGACGGTATAGCAACAGCACAGTTTGTCAAGACAACCTCAATGAGCATCTTTATCTGCTAGTTTATAAGGAAAAGGTTGTACTTTGCTTTGATCTCTTATTGGATGCAGGCTGTCTGTAAAGTGTTGTTGACTGCTGGTTCCTTTTTAATATGCATTTTTTTGGATGGGTGTAGTACACACAGCAGTATTTTGCAGGATTTCTTGTAACGCTCCTTTTCATTTTATTTCCATCGAAATGGTCGGGATAGAGATTTGAAAGCCTTTCTGTAAAATCTGGGTTACGTAAAGAAATCATGTAAAGGATCTGTTCTTTTCTGGCAGTGGGCTTTGCCTGGTGCAGAAGGGGTGTCATTCACCACGTGTAAATTTAAAGTGTGACACTGAAATCTTTTTGGGAATCAGTTGGCTACTAAAGTCTCAAGAATCAGCTGTTGTAGTAGCTTTGAATGTCTGAAGGTCTGTGTGACCTAACCTATAGAACCTAACCTGTACTACATGTGTAGGAGCAGTGTGTATGCCTTCAGATATAGTGTTAACTAGTGCAATCAAGTACTTTCGTCCCTGATCTGACCGTCATTTTAATATTGAGTATCTGTTGTTAGAGTCCGATCCACCACTTTTATTTACTTAAATGTTGATTTAAATATGTATCTGACACGTTGAAATGGCTGTAGCTATTTAATCAGACACACCATATTTTTTTACAATCTACTTGATGCAAATACATGGGGTCCTGGTTCCAAAGCCTTAAGTTTATAGGCTTAAATTATTGATATGACATGAATGAAAGGTTAACTGGAGAAAGCAACGTGACGCAATCTGCTAGGGAGAAGACATATCGCTCTGAAGTTGTTGGAACTAAAAGAAACATTCGAGTCTCTGATTGTTCAGTGTTACAGAATGGAAGTTCAGGTTGCAGAGCACACACACCCACAACAGCCAAGTGTAATTTTGGCCTGCCGTCAAGTTACTCACGGAATCGACAATTAGCGACAGTTGATAGAACCTGTCGCCAGCGAAAAATGAAGCTGTTACCTTTTACTGTTTTGTACACTGAGCTTTGATAATGAAAAATGGCGTCACCTCAGCGAATCCGTGTGTTGTGCCAGCCTGGGTGTCGGAACAGTCTCTTGCCAGTGTGATCAAATCATTTTTCACCTTCGTGCGCTCTCATTTTCACTTGTATATGCGGTGAAATGCTGCTGTGTGGCGCCCAGCTGGCAGTTGTAAGGGAGAGCAGCACTTATTAGGGCCGCAACTAACGATTATTTTCATTATCGATTAATCTGCTGATTATTTTCATTATTAATCGTTTAGTCTATAAAATATCAATGTGTGAAAAATGCTTATCACAATTTCCCAGAGCCCAAAGTGACGTCTTAAAATTTCTTATTTTGTCCAGCCAACAGTCCACTAAAGACTCATTTACTGTTGTAAATGACAAAGAAAAGCAGCAAATCCTCACATTTAAGAAGCTGGAAGCAGCAAATGATTGACATTTTTAATTGAAAAATGACTGAAACGATTCATCGATTATCAAAATAGTTGGCAATTCGACTAATCAATTAATTGACTAATCGTTGCAGCTCTTATTATTATACTAAACAATTTACTGTGGCTGTTTTTTACTCGTCATTCATTATGTGTTGCTAACTTCATCACCCCTGTAGTACTCTAAGCAGCTAAAAATTGGCATCAGGAGTTAGAGTAAATGCTGTTTGATCCAGATCTGGTGACAGTCCAAATGAATTAGTTTGTCCTCCAGTAGTTCTAAACTAATTACTTTTCTCTTCTCTCTCTTTAGCATCACTTGAGACTCAGCTAAGATGGCAGACATCGACAAGTAAGTACAACATCTACCAGTGCTACTCTGTGTCAAACCCTTGGCCTCTCTGCCACCTGTCTCCTCTTTTGATCTTAACGCCTGTGGTGCCTGAAGTGGGCTCAGTTAAAAGGAAAACACCTGCTGTGACATCACTGATTTGGGCGTGGTCAGATATACAACATGGTTAAACCCATAGACTGTATATAAAGATGGACGACATGACGGCTTCAAAAGTGAAGCCAAAACATCTGGGTCATAAACCCCGCCCCCTCCATGTTAGCGGATGGGACATGGCCCAAACTGAAAAGTCAAAGTACACGTCAAATGAAATTTCCCAAAGATGGTTTCTGTCATTTTAGGTAGTTCTTATCACACTGATGTTTGTTCAAGTGTTCATATTTCTGATAAGTTTGGTTTTAATTAGTTAGTTGATGCTGTAAAAAGGGGGTGTGACATCAACTGATTGACAACTGTGAGTGTGCTTGACGTGTGTATGTGTGGGACTTCGAGCTCCACCGCGGATCACTACTGCGCAGACTCTGGCTCCAAATGACGTCACCAGCGCAAGATGGCAGCGCCCATATCCGGGATATTTTGCCTTCATTTTTGTACAGTGGGAGGAAGTGGAGACGCGCCGTCCATCTTTATATACAGTCTATGGATTAAAGCCCATACTTGTCCACTGTTGGTCATTGATTTTCACCTTGTGCTGCAGACTGAAAGACAGGAGGATGATAGGCCATTCTGGTGAAGCTGTGCTGTGTTCAGTACTGAGCATCTTAAAGTAGGGTGTCGTGTTTCAGTGCTTGGAACAGCATCGTAAGCCTCCAGTTTTGATTGCTGCTGGAGTTCTTTTAGAGCTACACTGGATCCCAAGGTTTAAACAGCAGAGAATTGTATAGTGTCTGGACAGGGAATGCGACTGAACTTAAATTTTTCATTTCCTCAATTACCATCAAATGTGCCTTTGAGCAAGGCATGCAAAGTCGCGTTTCCACCCAAAGTACCCGTAACTTTTAGTCCCAGGAACTGCTTTCCAAGCAACTAAAAGGTTCCTTCAGCCTGTTGTCTCGCTGTTCCATCGCTAAGGCCCCGCGAAGATTGGGCAAATTAGTCCGGTGATGGATGAAAAAGCGATGTCTGTTTTCACACGCGACTATACAACAACGATGACGCCATATAAAGCGACAGACAGGCATCATTATTTGTGCGATGCTGCAACAACAGTAAGCATGGAGGAGCTCAATAAGGCCTTGACTTCGTCGTTGGTCCATCTGTCATTTGCCTTATTCTCTAACTCCATTGTGTCGAAGCACAGTGAAGAAAAAACAAACTGGTTTGCGGCTGCAGATTTTAAAAAATCTAATGAAAAAAAATAAATAAAATGCTGCGAGTACTCGACGAATCAGAAATGTTCAGCTCTGCAAGCCCCACCCCCAAAGTTCCTGTACTTTTGGAAAGTACTACCCCCCGAGCAGGGACTTTTGGTGGGTAAAATAATTTAGACCCAGTTCCTCCAAAGGTTCCTAGTCCCTGAGGAAAGTTCCTGCGGTGGAAAAGCGGCTTTAGTAGGACTGTGGCTATACTGTAGCTTACTTTCAGAGTCATGTACTCTACCTTATCCTTCTCATGTCCACTCGTTGAAGCTTCAGGTGTGAATTTGAAATTGTTCCTGGATAATTTAAGACCAAACAAGTGTCCCAGCTTATATTTTCAGTTTCACTAATCAATTATGTTTTTGGAATTAAAAAAAGTAGTTCGATATTTGATTGCCCCGCTGAAGCAAAGCAGCTGGCAGGGTGGCCAAAGTCACTGGCAGCCTGACCCTAAACATGCCAGAAGTGGTTTGGTGGCCGGTGTTAATTCCGTGCTCTCATAAACAGTCAGAAGCATCTGTGTTTTGGCTGACCTTCCCTTCTGTCTTTGTGTCTCCTCGAGCAGCAAAGACCAGGCTGAGATGGATCCAGCAGACATGGAGGATGTGGAGGAAGTGGAAGAGGAGGAGACAGGAGAAGATGAAAATAGCAAAGGTAAGTTTCTGCAAAGATGCTACAGCACAGATTTGACAGTGTAATTGTGAGCAATTTAAGTATAGTTATTGGTGGTCTGTCTTAAAATGCAAATGTCAGTTTTGCGGGGGGAAATACATAATACATAGTTTAGATTTGAATAATCATTCAGGTGTATAACAATGCCATTCCAGTAGCAGAGTGACAGTCTGAACCCTATGTGCCTCTGCCTGGTAGTTAAACCGAGGAGAGGTATTTGCATGACATGATTTTGAATTGTAGTTAAAGCGGGGAGGCACTAATCTGTTTTATTTTGGTATCTTGATGCTGATTATGCCTCCTTTGATGCTCAATAAAATGATTCAGACAGTTTATCATATATTAGCTTCCTCCCGGCTCATTGCAGATATATATAGATGGCTGTTTGGCCTTGTCTATTTATAGCAAGTTTGAATAGTCTTTTAAAAGCCAGACTTGAAAGAAGGCTCATTCTGGCTGCCTCCGACCGATCTGTCATAGCGACCACACTCTCAGGAAAGACTTAACTTGCGGCCTGGAAGCTGAGGGAGGGATTATAAATGCATGAGTAATACACAGTTACAGCTTGCCAATGTTAACGTGCAGTGCAAACTCTCATAAAGAAATGTTCACACATCAAGGCTGCTGTGAGACACCAGTAACAAACTCAGAGGGACCCACAAATCACAGCTCAGCTCATAAAATTCATGGAAGGGAATAGTTTAAAAACAAAAGGTGAAACTATGGCTGCTGCCACCGCAGTGTAAATTATACAGCAACGCCCATCCTCAAGTATATTCAAAGTTACAGATGCTGTTGCTCCTTTTTATTTTTTAAATAGGCTTGCATAAATGCTCCTACATATGCATAGGTGCTTGAGTGGAACTTGGCACCAGCAATGGCAGGCTTACTGGGGCGTGTCTAGATGGTAACCCTAGATTTATGAAACTCTTGCACATGCGCACTTGATTCAGCACAGTAGCACTTGGCACATGGGAGAAGTTAGCCCTAAGGGCTTTCGGCCCGAGGGCCTAACCAAGTAGTTTTGGTGCCTAAACCTAATCACTCTGCGACTGTTTCACAATGTTAACCTAAAAGCCTTTGGTTAGGTTTAGGAAAAGATCACAGTTTGAGTTAAAATAAGTCAATGCTGACTTTTGGTTTCACACGGGACATGAACAGCATTCTCCTTGGTGAAAGTTGTGTGCATGACCTGTCCAGCCATCCCGACCTGTACCCTACATGCACTTTGTCGCTGTTTATACTACTCCACCTGACTTCCTAAAGCATTCTGCCAGAAGGCCCGCTTAAACTACATTGCAACCAGTAAAGGGAACAAAACAATGCTTCTCGTGGTAATGTTCCAAAATGTCAACGCTTCTCGTGGCTCCATGGTAACGTTACACAATGACAAACAACGTGCACAATGAAGAAACAATGCGTACAAATCTCCTGAGAGTTTTGCAAATCTAGGGTTACCATCTAGACAGGTTTGCTGGTTATAAAAGCCTTGACCTATCAAGTGCTTGTACCATGTCGAACTAGATGATAACAATCCTGGAACACACCAGAGCAATAAAGGCATGATTGATTGATGATTTACAGTGACTTTTTTTTTTTTAAATTTAAATTTGACATCATTTCACATGTATTAACACTGAAGATGCTAGTAGGTTTTTTGTTGAGCATCTGTGGTGAAAAATCGATGACCATCTACAGAGCATTGTTGTGTATCTTCAGGAACTGATGGAAGAAATTGGGCGTAACACGCCTTGTCATATGAATGTCATCAGTCTTGAGGCTATTTCAGCTCTCCAGGCAGGGGACAAAAAGTTGAGATGTGACTGGCTTGTGTAGAGCAGCACATCAGGAGCAATGCGTAACCTCTTCCACTCACAGTTTTCTATGATGGCCACTCCCATGCTCAATTATGTCTCATAAGTTGTTGTAGCAATGTTTGGGTTGATACCATTTGTTGCACAGATTGGTGCAAAATGTAATCTTTTTGACCACTTGAGAATTGATAAATGGTCAAAAATCCCTTCAAAATACCACATTAAGACACCAAGAACTTAAGGAACACCATAAAAAAAATGCAGGCTGTGGGATCAAATTTGGTATGAAAAATATTTGATATTTGGACATTTCCGTAAGAATTGCATTTTTCGGTGATTGGATGACGAGCACTTCTGTTCTGGAAGTTGCTCAGAAACCTCCTTATTGTCAATATACCTAGGAAAGCCATACCTCCTCTGAATACCCTATGTGTCTAGCTTTATGATACCAGTATCTTCTCTCGACCTAAACTGAGACCACTACAGCCTCTGAAAGGCAGTAATGTCGGCAGAGGACACAGACGTCCAAGTGGAGTTAAAGAGGTTAAAGTGGTGTTCCACCTAAAATCTATTAAGTATCAAACACTGAGCTCTAAAGGCATGAAAGGTCACTGGAAAAGGTTTGACGTTTCCTCTGATGGAGAAAAGCAGCAATGGTCAGCTAGAGTTTAGTTGCGGTGGATTCAGATGTGACAGCATGCTACAGTAGTGGTTCAAGAAGTCTCTGTGGATTTTTTTAATACTTTTTTTTTCCCACTGAGCAAATATGTGAACACTACAGTTCATTGTAACTGAGTAAATTTAAGCTGTGTGTTTCCATGCGTTGTTAAGAAGCAAACTACAGAGTATTACAGCCACCTTTCAAGCCTATATGTGGTGAGTGTTAAGATAGATTATGGGTTGAGTATCCTTTTTAAGAGTCATTCTAAAATTTGGTCAAGGTCAGAAAGACAATGGTTGGTGGAAAAGGGGGGGCAAAGAGAGAGCGAGGCACTCATATTATTACCCCCAAAAGGCAACTGGTCCTGTGGTGGCTGACCTCTCCATCAAAAAAGCGTTTGTGTCAAAGCATCCAGCCAACAGCTTGTGTTGTGTGAATTCAGACAAGCATAGGTGTATTTATTTGACAGGATGCAGAGCCTTGGACAGCTCATCTATGCTAGCTGGTAACACATTACAAGCAAAATGCCCGGGATGTGCCAACAGAGAAAAGTGACTTCCAATCTCTTTAATCTTCTCACCTGCCAGCAGCGATCTGACTGAGCTTTGATAGGTGCAAGCAATGTGTCGGACACTCGGATTGTACCATCTGTCACCTGTCTGGTTGCACAAAGGGAGAGCACAGTTTATTGCTGACTGCTACCTCTTGTTTGTGTAGCACTGGCAGTGTGCACGAGTTCATTCAATGTTTACCTTGTTTACTGCAAATCACACAACAGACAACAGCGGGAAACAAACATGTTAAAATGTGACAGAATGCCTAGAGCAGGAAACTGCTCCTGCTGACATACTCTGATAAACACACACAGACGCACAATGCTTAGATGTGCAGTATACCACAGGGCAGCTCAGATATTGCAGGGGGGATCAAGTCACAACACTGACTTGGAACAAATACAAATGGTGGTGTTGTGCAGCTGGAGATCCCTGTCCTGAGCACGAATGAGCTTATTTGAGTAAAGCATTAATTTAATCAAACCTCCCGCTTCAGCTCAGTTCTCGTCAAAATATGAGCAAAAGACCACTTTCATGCTTCTGAGTTGATTGGCTGACTGCCTTCTTATTGCACTTTTGACCGTGTATGTGCGTTTGTGTCCTCAGCTCGTCAGCTGACTGTGCAGATGATGCAGAATCCACAGATCTTGGCTGCTCTGCAGGAGAGGCTGGATGGTCTGAACGGCTCGCCGTCAGGGTACATGGAGAGGTGAGACCTAAACTTATTTTTGGTGATAATCAAATCAACTAGTACAGGGCCGTCACATACAGCAGAATCTAATGTTCAGCATCTGTAAGGACTAAAGCAGGGAAGGTGCTTTTAATAGCAGGTGGCTACCTAACAACACCTGGTAAACACTTTTTTGTTGGTCAAAACTACAGGATTTTACATTTTTCATCATCACATTCTAGTTGATGTCATTAGTGTAAAACAAAATCAAGATGGATTTGTTTTTCATCTACAACTTGCTCTATAACTTGCACAGTGGATGTTTTTAACCACACTATTGAATCATTTTGCTGTGGGCTATCAGTTGTAGGTTGTAATCATTTACCCAGCCTTGGATGGTAGGTGGATGTTTTTGCTTCTCATACTGCAGACTTACATGCTAATTAGTTTTCTAAGTGGTGACTGCACCTTGTTGAGTAGCGATGCTTTTATGCAAATCAAGTTCAAGTGAAGTTCAGTCATATTCATGTTTAGCAACAATTTGCCAGTAAAAGATAAAACCACTGAATTCAGAGGTGAGGATGCATTAAAGTAACATTCATCCTGCCACTGTATGGCTGAGCCCATACATAGGCTCCAGTTAGGTTTCACTGTGGTACTACTGAGCTGCTCATATGAGAATAAAGTCAAGTCTCAGGCCATGTTAGGTCAATTACTAACAGTCTCAACAGCAGAGAGGCAAGAAGAGAAATTGACACAGCTTCACAGGCAGCCAGTCAGCAGCCTGTTTTAACACACAGCTGTTTAGCTTGATTTTGATTGGCTCAGTTGACAGAAAGAAAACGGCGATCAGCAGAGGCAACCTGAGTACAGACAAAAGACAAAAGCCTGTATATGAGCCTTGTATGATGACGTCTCAGCCAGTGTGTCCAGTGACTGGAGTCAATTTATCTGCCAATTTTTTCGGTGGGAGTTTCAGACTGTGGTCAGCTATTGTGCCCCCATATAAACATAATCCTTGACAACATACTCAAGGTGGCAAAATCTGCAAACACGCTACTGTACTAAATATTTACTTGAGTGAATGAATACTACTTTATTTTGTGTTACAATTCTATTTCATTTGGAGCAATGTTGTCTGTGTCAAAAAATCCAAGTTCCACTTTCTGTGATTCAGAGTTTTAATACTTTACATGGAAAAAATCCCAGGGGGGTGAATAAAAGGTTTATCCTCATAGCTGAACTGAATGCACCAGCTTGATGACTAAAATGTTAAAATAATGTTGGAACAGAGGTCCAGACAGCGATGCTAGCCTCTGAGATGCTGTGTGAATGTCGTCGTGTGTCTCGGCTGCGGGGCTGTGCCCACCCACTGCTCCTCTTCTCCGCAAAACCACCAGCAAGCAGCTCTTTGATCAACTTGTCAAGTACTTGGCAGTCACCAGCAAACTCACCAGTTACGACATCCCAGCACTTGGGGACCGGACATGCACTCCCTTGCCAGGATAGTGCGGGCGTTTTAATTTACCACACTGCAGAGAAACTTGACTCTGTGCAGCTCTCGAAGCCAGGTGACCTCAAAATTACTGCTCAAGAATAACAAGATTGATGTTCAAGGTTTCAACCCCAGTAAGCCCGTCTGAGGCCTCAAAGAAACTGGATTTCATTTTAATATCTTTATCAACACAACAAAATGTACAAAATGAAACTTTTGTAGCACTTATTTTAAATTTGTCAATTTTAAAACTGGATGCTTGCCTGCCTGCAACACTAATGGCGTTTTTGAATGTTTTAAATCAGCCTTGAGCCTTGCAAGACCAATGCTCGTCATGAAATGTATATTAAAAAAGAATGTTAAAGCCCTCTAATCAGTGTCAGTATTTAATGATCTACTGTAGGTATAGTCAATACTACTAAAATCAGCAAAAGGATATCATGCGTTTCTGAACCTGCTACAATTATTTCCATCGTTTGTGGAGCAAAATATTTTTAAAAGCCCTTTTTCCCCAGGTTTTGAAACGGCACAATCTTGTGGAGAATATACTGTAAGATGTATACAGCTATTAGGTAGCTAAGGCCAACCTACATTCTGGTCCCAGGTTAACAGTGATGCATTACAAGTCAGAGTCTAGATATAAAACATCCAATAGTGCCATAGTCCAGGACTGACAAGCTTGTTTAAGCTAGTAGTTGCCTGAGTGAGTGTTCTTGTCTACACAGAAGGTTCAACTCTGACGTCTTTTGAGTTCCTCAGTATATCATTTTAAGAGTTTCAAGTTTTTTTTCTTATCTTGTAATACTGAAGAAGCTACTGCATCGTCCACACTAGGAACAAGGCCATGAATTCCTCAAGCATAAACCAATAAATCTGTGTACAAGTGAGACATCATCTCTTCACTCTGCTGTTAAATGAAGCACATCTCAATGAAACCTGTTCTTGGCGTAGTTTCAGTTTGTTGACAGTTTGTATTCTGAAGGCCACCCTGACTCTGGGGAGAGTGTTGCTCTGCTCTAAAGCTTATCATGTGTACTTTTACTGTGTTACAATGTATAGATAAGTCACATTACTACTGTACTATTTTTTTAATGTGTAATAATTGTAGCTATTTGCAGTAAAAGAGCAGAGTGAAATAAAAAAACTAACCTTTTTATGCAAGGATTTTCCCAGGATTGTACTCACACCTTCTCTGTTAATGTCTGCCATCCCACAGTTTACCAAAGGTTGTAAAGAGACGTGTAAACGCCCTCAAGAACCTGCAGGTCAAATGTGCCCACATTGAGGCAAAGTTCTACGAAGAAGTACATGAACTGGAGAGAAAGTATGCAGCCCTCTACCAGCCCCTCTTTGACAAAGTAAGTTTATTTGGTACACTTTCTTTGTTGTGACTTTCAATACTCAGTGAATTTCTGCAGCTTTACTCTTTTAGTGCTCCTCTTTATTATAGAAGCATATTTCTATATTTGGTTAGGTTGAAATAATTTTCTGTTACTTGTAGGTACTGTGTTTTTCTAAACACAGTTAAACTCTCTGGGTTCCCTCAAAGCATAAGCTAAAAGATTAGCATCAGAATTCGGTTCTCTTAAAAGAATCATGAACCTTTATGGTTGTTGGTTGTTATGAGTGTAGAGGCAGTTGACGTGTGCAATGTCAAATACATAACATGTGGTTGATGCATTCTCCCTTGGCATCTGTTGCCTTGAGCAGGCTGCCATGTTTATGCTGATCTGTACTGCTGTACATCCAGTCAAAACAGCCCACACACACTCTCTATCCTGTCTTGGTTTTTGAAGCAACCTCAGACAGTTCCACAGACTCCATTTTAAAGCCCAGTTCAGACCAAAAATTTACGACGAGATGGGTTGAAATTTGTAGCTACTTGCAATGTGCCGGTCTGCAACGTTCCAAAACCTGCCAGTTTACACCAAAGCAACTAGACGAGACAGTGTATTGTTTCCATAGCAACAACTCTCTGTATTTTTGTTCTAACTTCCAGCTTTTCAGACGTTTTTGTACGGGGATATAATTTGTAGCGTCTTAAAATATGAATGAGGATAGGGATAGTGAGTTACTTGCTACAGTTGCATTCCTAGTATTGATAAACGGCGAAAACATAAAAAAAATATGAGCGGGTCGAGATGACCAGCTGACTTCGCTACGATCGACCTGTTGAAACAGGTGACGTACCTTCTGCTCTAAAACCAGCCACTTGCGATTTGACAAGCTGAGTCGCAGGCGACGCCATCAGCCGGCTTGAGTCGAGCTGAGACGGGTCAGTTCACACCGCTGCAACTTTTCCCTGCAACGTTCTCGTTGCAAATCTTTGGTCTAAACTAAACGGCTTATAAATAAACATAAATGTTGCTATGGTAGCTATAGCATTTTATTAATCATATTTAGGGCTGTAACTCGCAGCCCTAAAAGCAGCAAATCTTTGATATGCTGGAAGTGGAAATAATTAAGATGGAACCAGAGAAAGTTTGGCTTTCTTTGCTTAAAAATTAGTTAAACAGTTAATCAATTATCTAATGTGTTGCAGATCGAATTTGTCAGTGAACTAATTGCTTAATCAAGTAATCGTTTGAGCTCAACTTGAATAGTGTTTCCTTTAAAACTGAGACATCTCCTGCATTTTGTCAGGCCACCCAATGAAATGACTCCAGAGAGGCTTATTTGCCAAATAGATGTGATTGTGATGTAATTGTTTAGAGGAGGTACCTGGGGATAAAATGACCATATTTAAACAACATTGTCCTAGGTTGAAATCAATCAAAATGTGACATTTTCCAAATGCGTGGCCAGTTATCTGAAGATGAGTCTTGTCATTTCTAAAACTTCATGTTAAACCTGATGGTTGCATTAGAATGGCACCGTTAGTTAGAGATGAAATAATTATAGCGCTTTTGGACGCATGACTCAGCAGTATGACAGTGTTGTTCAGTATGGAAGAATGTGTGATCAAGACGTGACTTTCTCATCAAGGCTGGTTGTTGTTGTTGTGATAGGTTGACTTAACCTGTGTGGACCATTTTTGTAGGCGGTCAGCCCACATGTTTCTCAGGTCACTAACACAGTAGTGTTAAAGGCGTATTTGTTTTCATGTAAACAAATGGAGGATGGAAACTGTCACATGAAGACACTGTGTTCTCATTTGTCACTGAAAACACTTCATTTAACAAATTACCTTGTTTTATAATTTTCTTTTTCATAAGAATCACAAAACTTGATATAACATGTAACGGAAAATGTCCATTACTTGGAGGGACCACAGGTTTTAACTTGTTTCCTCCTGCTCTTTACAGAGAAGTGACATAGTGAAAGCAGCTTATGAGCCCACAGACGAGGAATGTGAATGGAAGGCAGATGAGGAGGAAGAGCTGACAGTAAGTAAGCAGGTACAGGTGACGTATACACCTGCATGCTTCCTGTCTGACCAGACACTTAGGTTTCTGCTTTTTTCCTTTTTTGCTTCTAGTTTCACATTTCATGCATGCAGCGTATCGTCACATCCAGAACAGAACAAGCTCCACTTTGCAAAATGGCAACGCTGCATGCAGCTAATGAGGGACTTAAATGGGATTTAAGTTTTTCAGCACGATTACTGATTTCAGTGTAGTGATCTATTGCAACTGGTTTTCTTTTGTTTTTTTGTTTTTTTGGAGCGTTAAACAGAGCTAGTTCCCTTGCTCTATTCTTCATCTAGTCCCCGAGGCTAAGCGCTGTCTTTGTGGGCGTAGGTGGTGAAAAGCTTAAAATGGTGTGATATGTGGAAGAAACAAAAATGGTTGAGCAAGCGTTATTTTGAAGAGAAAATGTCTCTCTCCACCAGGACGAGATGAAGGAGAAGGCCAAGCTGGAGGAAGAGAAGAAGGACGAGGAGAAGGAAGACCCCAAAGGCATCCCAGAGTTCTGGTTAACGGTTTTCAAAAACGTGGACCTGCTCAGTGACATGCTGCAGGTAGGTTCACGCTGATGGCTGCTGGGGAGCCAGTGGAAGTGGGTCACAGACGGTGTTTGCTTCCAGCACTGAAAAATCAGGGTTTGCTTCCACCTGCTGGCCAAGTTGTGTAGAGCACGGGTTTTCAGAAGTTGGAACCGAAATTCATGCTGGATGATCTTCTAAATGCTGTGGTGCTTTCTCTCCTCCACAGGAACACGATGAGCCCATCCTTAAACATTTACAAGACATTAAAGTCAAATTCTCAGATCCAGGACAGCCCATGGTGAGTGAGAGTGCTTAACTCATGTTTGACGGCTGAAACCAGTCAGTTAACTTTGAGCCGTCTGTAATGGTGCTCTAATTTGGTCTTCCCCAGAGCTTCACGTTAGAGTTCCACTTTGAGCCCAACGACTTCTTCACAAACACAGTGTTGACGAAAACCTACAAGATGAGGTCAGAGCCCGACGAGAGCGACCCCTTCTCCTTCGATGGACCAGAGATCATGTGCTGCACAGGGTGAGTACCTCACCTCACCTGTTCAGTTTAAATTCAGTAGTACAAGTCATAAATATGTTGCAATGTTGTCTGGTGTAAGTAGGGATGGGTACTGTTTTTACTGATTTCAACAGTACTAGTACTCTTACTGATACCGCTTATCTGTCCGGTATTTAAAGGTACTCTTCTCGCTCTCTCTCAATTTTTCCAATACCGAGAGCAGAACCGGTAATGTCGGAGCTTATCACTACTACTGTCTTTAATAATTTAGCCCCAGGGCCCGTTTAATATCAGGTTTCGGTGCCCATCCCTAGGTGTAAGAGAATCAACTGTTTTCCTTTTCAAGGTTGGTTAGTAATGAAATTTCTCGTATTCATGCAGTGGTCTTAGTTTATATTAAAAAGATGAGAACTTTTATAAGCGTTGTTTGCTGTGAAAGTTCTTCGTACTCTTTATAATGTCAGCCTCATTTTGACTGGTGGCCTGTTATTTAATAAAACACCCCCTCAACAAGCAACATGACCTGTACCAAACATTTCTCTCTGAATCATTTCTAAGTGGATATCGGCGGCCGCACCAGCTAGATTCCTGAAATAAACCCAAGATGTCATTAAGATTTGACATTTTAAAATGCTGTATACTGACCTTGCCTTCTCAAACTGCCTCCTCCTCCTCCTCCTCCTCCTCCTCCTCCTCCTCCTCCTCACATTTCACCACAGTTGCACGATTGACTGGACAAAGGGCAAGAACGTCACATTGAAAACAATCAAGAAGAAGCAGAAGCACAAGGGTCGCGGCACAGTGAGGACGGTCACCAAGACGGTCCCCAACGACTCCTTCTTCAACTTCTTCACCCCGCCAGAGGGTAAGGATGATGGGGCAGAAATATTAAACTTCTGCCTGGGTTCAGTTACACACAGCCAGTTGGTTTTGCCTTTTCTAAAACGATGTTTGCCTGTTACAGATGTGCGTGGTTTAACTAACTTTATCTCTCTCCACTTGTTTACAGTTCCAGAAAATGGAGAGTTGGTAAGTCAGTGTACTTCCTGTACACATGTTTATGTATTTCAAAGTTTTATCAGCTGGTTAATCAGTCAATTAATCAAAAAATTTTCCCTAATTGCATGTTGTTCATTGTGCAATGAGGATATAACCTTCATCTACAATGTTTCACTGTTTAGCTTTGTCTCAAAAAAAAAGAAGCTTAGGCTATAAAGTTTTACTAGTCACATTTAATCTCCACATTTAATTAACTAGCACTTTGAGCGGCTTAATGGATAAGTGGTGATATCTTATATATATATATATATATATATATATATATCTTTCTCTATATGCTATATATATGCTGCCTCTATATATATATATAAATAAAAATCAATCAATCACCAACACTGAATTGATCCTATTGCCTGATATATCTTCTTCCTCTGTGCCATAGAGCTCCGTTTTTGTCCAGAAACTATTAAACACATCGGCAAGCCACACTGTTGCACCGGCTGACGTGTTCTTTCATTACCATGAATACACACACTGTCCTGCTGCTCCAAATACTCACTAGAGCACCAAATGTGGATTATTCCGCTGTTGAAAATAGACCCCCAAAATGCACTAACTTAAATTCAAAGACTGACATCTTCAATAGGAACCACTAGGCCTGAGTGCCACAGACAGGGTAGGGAAATCAAAGGAGAGAAGGACTAACATATTGTTACTAAAATACTGAATACCACCCTTATCCTGTTAAATGCTTGTGTCATCATTTTCTAAAGACGACCATAGGGTTGGCATCAGTATCAGATGTGTTTATTAAATCTAAATTCTTTCAAATTCCTTATTGAATCTATTCACAACTTTAAGCAACAAAAGACATAAATAACTTTTATTTTAGAAGCACAACTCAAACTAGTATTCAGGGTTTGTACAAAGCCTTGAAAATTTGGAAAATGCTTAATTTGAAGTTAGGAATATGCTTGAATTAGAATATACTCTTTGAAAAATGCTTTATTTTCAACATAATCTGGTGTTCTATCTACAAAATCACCCACGTAAACCAAAAATCTTTTACTATTAAAGGAAATGATCCCGTCGTCATATTTGTTTGTTGTCTCGTGGCGTTTATAGTAACAATTTAGATGTAATGATAAAGACTTTGAGAGTCTGGACATTTTTGGTGTAGGTACCTTGAAAGTGCTTGAATTTTACTCTTTAAAAGCTGTACGAACCCTGAATATTAAAATAATCTCCATTCTAATAATTAAAGTTTTCCCAGGTTGTACACATTTGGTATTGGGTGTTTTGTACTGTTAAAACAATGGAGAAGATTCAATAAGTGATTTGTTCGATCCTGAGCTTAACAAATCTGGGTCTTGGACAAACTTAATTGGGTCCAAAGTGAACCATGTTATTGTGACCTAACCGTAAGTACAGCTCGGGATGTTATCTATAAGAACCTTACCTAGTGCTGTTTTAAGAGCCATTTAAAAAAAGCATGAAGTGTGACTGGCCTGTCTGCCTGCAGGACGAAGACTCCGAGGCGGTCCTGGCTGCAGACTTTGAAATTGGCCACTTCATCCGTGAACGGATCGTACCCCGGGCTGTGCTCTACTTCACAGGAGAGGCCATAGAGGACGATGACGACGATGTGAGTCTCATCTCAAGCCTGGCATCTTCTTGAGTTTGGCTGAACTTGTTGTAAGCTAGGCCATAGTGGAATTAACCACCATTTTGGAAAGTTTCACTATGTTCTGCATGACTACTGCTACATTTTAGCTTCGTCAAGGGAACAGATGAGGGGAAAAAACTAGCTTTGCTCTCTTTGCTGCTGTCAAACGTTGTTAGGGCTGGGAGAGACATTTGTTCCTATATAATCATTTGGCTTCATAGTAACTAATTATCACTTGTTCTAATTAGAGTTGGGTCCGATCCAATATTGGTATCAGGTGCCAACACTGAAGTAATTCACTCATGGGATATGGGACTGATGTCACTGATCCACGTACCAATCCAGATTCCATAGTCTGTTTTTATGAATTATAAATATGTAACAATGCAATTTTATGCCTATAGCCACAATGTTGTAGTACAAATTAATTAGTAATTAAACAGTTATACAAAAATATCGAATAGTCCCTATATTTTTTTATCTCCTGAATTCCGTGAGTTGGATTCAGCTTGCGGTGAACCGTGAACCCGCTGTAATGTAACATGGCAGTCTGCAGTAAGCTAGTAACAGTTACTAACTCAACTTTTCCTTAGTTTGGAGATATTTTAGTCTTGAAACACAGAAAAGCAAGACAGCAACTTGTAATGTGTGTAAAGCCAACATTCTGAGGGGTGGAAGTTGAGCTGCATCATTGGTTGGTTCAGTATTGGTATCGGCAGATATCCAAATTCAGGTATTGGAACTGAAAAACGTGGATTGGTGCATCTCTTCCATCTCAGTTGGGTATTCTCTACTTAAAATATATGACTGCTTGACTCCAGCTAATCCTCATGTTTGTGTTTTTACAGTACGATGAAGAGGGAGAGGAGGCGGATGATGAGGTGAGACTTTTAAGGGCCACAGTTAACGTGTGAAAATGATGGTTTTAGTGATGCGGCAGATGGACGACCGTTAATTGTTCTTGTGTTGAGGAAACCCAGTAGTCTGAAGTTGCTCTGTGCTGTGTGTTCAGGAAGGCGAGGAGGAGGCTGATGAGGAGAACGACCCCGACTATGATCCCAAGGTGAGATCCCCCCCCCCCTCCTTCTAAAGATCTCTGGAGTCCTGAGAAAGACCTTACTCAGCTGTTCTCAACTTTGTTGGCTCAGGAGGCTCTTTCCAAAAAGTAAAGCAGCTTACTGGAGGCCATTAATGGCTGCAGTGATCTCTCAGAACTGTGGAAGGTTCTGAGTTCATCAGTTTTAATGTAGTTACGGTGAGAAATGTTTTGTAATGCACCACCCAGTGCCCGTGGAGGTTCCTGAGCTGCAGGTAGAGAATGGCTGTCTTAAATTGACTTGTCAGATTTCAACATACAGAATACATACTGTCAAATGCATCTCATTTTACACCAGCTTTTGGTTTGCTTCAGCTTTTATTTTGTTGTTGTGATCTTGATTTGGCTTCCAGACAAAAAAAAAACACTCCGAGTAGATATATTTCCTCTTTTCACTGTTGTTTTAAAGCTGGAGTGCAGAGCTTTTGTCTCCTCCTCCTGGCAGTGAGAGTAATTACACAAACACTGCCGATTTGTGCTCATGACGTATTCCTACAGGGGAGCTCGCCCCCATCAAATGTCCACAGTTCCAAGACAATACTCCATTATTTAGGTAGAGTAAATGTAACAGCTACATAGCCTACTCCAAATATTTTACAAAGACCAACCTGTCCAAGAGCCCTCAGTCCCTGCTCTTCTTTCAGCCTCTCCAACGAGGATAAGCTACACCAATGGTTATCCGTGTTTGTCCTCACTGTCGATCGCTTTCTTTTTTTTGACTGTAATCCTTCCTCTGAACGCCCAGTTTCTTTTTTTATCTGGAGCATCAGAAACTGTTCTTGGAGCTTCTTAAGCTACGGTTGCTCCCCTCAGCTCTGGCAAACCTGAGCCATGTAGAGAGAACTATCTGAAGTCCACCATCAAGCATTTTGAACTTTGGTTGACGCCTCTCTCTCTCTACATGGCTCTGATCTTACTGCCGGTACGGCAGCATGGGATTGTCTCCACACACACCAGATTTAAAACCTGTGGTATACTGCGAAATACAGAGATTAACCTGGCCATGATAGGCTTAATCAGCATTGTGTGAACTTGTCTGGCAACGGCTTGAATGTAACAGACGTTCATTTATGTGTAAAAGTCCCGCACTAAAGCTTTAACCAGATCTTGAACCTGCATTTTCAGAATAACTCTTCACCAGTCAGTTAAGTCCAACTGTTGCATGTCATTACTAAAACCTGAACCTTAACCTTAAGCAACACACAGATCTAGTATGCTTTAAACAGAAGGATGAGGGACACCAGTGAAATGTTATCCACATACAATATGCATTTTAATCCTAGATATTACTATTTTGGCCTTATTTAAATGCTTTATTTGTGCAGGAAGTGCGGCACGATAAATATATATAATCAAAAAAGTAGTACACACAATGAAGTACAAACCTGCAGAGGTTTATTATAATTCCACTGAGACAAATAAATAACAGGTCCTCTCCTCTAGGCTCCGTTTGTTCACTGATTGTTCTGCTTCAGTGCCATCCAGATGGAGGTAATGTAGCTGCAAACCTATGAATAAACAGCATACAGAAGAAAAGCTGTGCAAGCTCAAAAGGATTGCGAGCAACAATAAGACGAGTGGAAATCTCTTGATACATAATGTATTAAAAGTGTAGCATCCACTGCTTACTCAGTTTGTGCATATACACTGGTAAGGAATTGATTGGGCCTGAGTTTAGGGGCTTTTCTGGTTTACCAGTCTGCAGCAGCATGTACGTTTGACACTACACGATGTAAACAAGCATGACCTCTGCTTCTTTGCTAAACAAAAACGTCTTTGACATTCTGTATTCTGCTAGTTTTGCACTTTTTTTTTTTCTCCTATTCATTAATGTTTCTTCATCTCCGGTCACTTTGGCATCTTTTGTCAGCTACTCTTTAAATTTTTCCTCACTAGGTTTAAGTGGTGACAGTAGACAAATAACCCTATCCTGGTAGGTACAGCTTGTGAATTGTCAGCTTACTACCATCACACCCTCCCCCCCGCCCTCTCAGTTTTGTTTTGTGTTTTTGCTTTTCCTTTTCCTGCCATTTTTTCTGTCCTCTTGTGCACCTCTCTGCACCCCCCACCCCACACATGAAGCACCCTCCTACTCTTCCGTCGTGCTGCACCCTCCCGAGTTACTAACCCGCTGGTTTGTTGTTGGTTTTTTGAAGTTTAACCCATAGTGAGTTCTGCATTTGCACCTGTATCATTTCTGTATGTTGAAGCTGGTTCAGCCCTCCCTCTTCCTTTTTCCTCCACCATGTTGAACTTGTCCCGTCCACAAATGCAGGCTAGTTGTGATTTTTTTTTTTTTTTTTTTTTCCCTTTCCCTCAGGGCGAGGATTTATCTGCCTTAAATACTGTGCTTTCTTTGTGTATGGATGTTTTCTTTTTAATACCCATTTAAACATCATTAGTCCATTCATCCATGGTTTTTATGCTCCTTCCTGTTCACATTAGCTGCCTTTTCTCTATAGATCTGCTTTTAATGCTGGGATAATGGCCTTGGAGGACTTCTTGTATTTGAAATAAGGCCTAACCAATAGTTGGAACTTTACCAAAATACAAGAAATGCCAACAAAAGTGTTTTATCTCCACCTGAGTGCCATCACTGTCAGCAATAACGACCGATTTTCTATTGTTTTCATTCGAAACTCAATTGCTTGCAGAAGATAACAAGAAAAAAACGGTCAAGACAAGAAGTCTTTCAACAGATGTTACACCATAGTTTGCAACAGAAGATTGCAAGATAGTGAAGATACAGCGCAGTGTGTAAAAACTTGTCTTGCACAAGCACTATTTTTGGACTCAAAAGTGTTAAGAGTTCAGCTGCGGCCAAATGTATTGCACAGTGGCCCAAATGACCTTACACTGTTCAGTCGGTATGGCACGAGGCCATGGAGAGCAGTCTCAACAGCTGCAGTGTGCCATCACCTCTAGATGTGTCTAATGTCGGCTGGAAGGACGCCCTACCCCAAGTCTGACGGGGTCTTAATTATCTTTCCGTGCACTTCTCATCCCTTATTTACTCAAGTGTTTCCTTTTTGCTATTGGCAGCTAGTAAATTCAAGCACAATGGCCTGAGGTTCTGTGTGAAGTGTGCACATGTATTATCCTGTAGCAGCACCACCACCACAATAAGTACCTTTGGCAGGCGTCAGGTGTTTCAATCCCATTTACTCATTTCTATCCCAGTATTAGGTTTTCTATAAACAAACATAGAAATACCAAAACATTTTAATCAGGAGCCAGTGGAGATTATGTAGTTTAGTATGTTGTAAGGCTCATTTGTTGGTTTAATGTTCCTTAATCTGGCTTTTTAGATCATCACTGATATTGATGTACAGTATTTATGTCAGCCAGTAAGTAACAAAGTTAGTACAGAAATGCCAAAGATGTGTTTTGAAGTCATTTAGGAACTGGCCCCATTATAGTTTGTCCACCATAGGGTTTATATTATGGAATTTTACTTTCAAATATCACTAGCTGTGTTTACATGGACCCTAATATTCCACTAATAATCAGAATAAAAAGGCCTCATGAAACCACCTCAATCAGAAGAGACTGGCCCGATCTGAAGGAATTTTCAATCGGGTTGAGAGGGGTGGTGTAAACCTTTTTGATAATCCGTTCAATAAGAAAATATTAGCGCCTAGTGACCATGTAAATGCTTGATCCGATTGTTCCTCTCTGGTTGGAATAAATATATTCTTTCTGTGCATGTTTGCCCCACGTGGGGAGAACATTAGGTGGCGTGAACAAGAAAAGATTTAAGGATTGTTGAACGCCTCGATGGTCGAAAGGCTCAAAACAACGAGTTCTTCAAACGAAAAGATGAACGAAGCTGAGAAAAACCCTTGTTATATTTACGGCAGATTAGACTCTTCACAGCAGGTGGAACCACTTTGCACGTGTCAAAAGTAATATTCTGATTAAATGCTTTGGGGCATGTAAACACATCTTATCGGATCCCTTCATTTAGCGTCCATGTAAACAGTTAAGTTGGAATTTCTAATCGGAATGATTTCAGTCGGGTTGAAGAAATATTGTCCATGTAACCACAGCTAATGTCGGCATCTGCCTCCAAACTCCACTGTTTCTCTATCTTTATTGTAAATTACTGAGCTTTATTGTAGATGCACCGAGGTGTTCATTCTTCTTGCCCGCTGTAAAAGTCCAACACTGAAAGGGGGCAGTGACATATTGATCCCTCCACACCCCCCAACAAGAAAAAACCAACAGCTCCTCTTCGTGGAGGAGCCAGTTTGTGGTTTTGCTGCTGGTTATGCGTTTGTGTACAGATTTAACGAACGACTTACATCATGTTAAGAGCTTTCGAGGTGCTGGTGAGTGGATCTTGTTGCCTTTGGACAGAGCCAGGCTAGCTGTTTCCAGTCCTTGTGCTAAGCTAACTGTCTCCAATGTTGAACTATAAATCGAATGGTTTAAATCCAACGTAGGACCTTGTCAGCCCCCGCCTCCTTCCATCCCAGTCTTTTCTGTTTCTTAATACTTTGATCTGAGAAAGAAAAGGTTAAAAGTATTTTAAACACCTACAGAATCTTGGTGGGGTCATTGTCATGGATCACTTGAGATGGTGGCGATCCAAAACTTTTTGTAATCATCGCATTCATAAGGATGCTGCTAGGACAAAACATTTGTCATAGTGTGTCTAATCTGAGTGTGTCATAGTCACCACGTTCATATCTGTCAGTTATGTTCTTTATGTGTTGAATAGTTTAGAGATTAGAAACTTTCCAGATGTTGTTTAGAATTTCTATCGGCTTGTTTTAGGTTGTGACATGGCTTTGCTGTGTGTAGATCTGATCTTTGTGTGTTTTGTGTTTTTGAGTGGTTTTGGTCTTCACAACCCGCCTCTCCATCTCTGTGGTTTCTTACAGAAGGATGCAGCCCCCCCAGCTGAGTGCAAGCAGCAGTGAAGCCTGGCCTGGCTGCCTTGAGGATCAACTGCACTGTAATGGCTTATCAAATTTAAAAAAAACAAAAAAAAAAAAACAGATTTAAAAAAAAAAATAGTTACTTACCGCCTTATAATGTTTTGTATTTTTCTTGGTAGAGAATTTGAAGAAAAAAGTTTCAAGATTTTTGTTACAAAAACTCATGGTAATATACTGGGAGCTGTGTGGCTCAATATACATAGTATTTTACTAGACCTGTTTTTTCCTTCTCTTCCTCCTTCTCTGTACAATAGATAGAATACAGGAAAAAAACCTCCCTCAAAAAGCATGAACTTGTTTCTTCACTGCTAAAACTAGTTTGGGTTCTTGTGAAGTCTTTTGTTGTATTTGCTCTTAGACGACAGCTGTGGTTTAGACTGCATCGCGGCGGCATCGATTTATAATCCCCGCCCTTTTCCTTCCACGTCCCCCCTCGTCCTCCTACCAAAGTTCCAGGTTGGTCAGTTCTGCTAGTCCCAGGTGAATCTTTTTTTTAACTCTTAGCGGGGCCTTTAGCACTTGTAAAAAGCACTGTAGCATTTCCAGCTCTAGTGACGGAGGGCAGATGGGTGACCTGCAGCCGGGTGTCTATTCCACTTTATCTAATCTTGCTGAGCGCGGAATCCGGAGTTGGGTGTTTTTGTCCACTTCCTGCGCCACTTGTGCTCAACTACTTTCCACTCATGATACATTCCAGTAAGCAGACTAGCTGGCACCGTCGGTGAACCCCATCTCAAAGGGAGTCCACTTCTCTTTAACTAGATGGACTCATCTAAATTGAACAAAACTGAAGTTTGTCACATAATAGGTTGCTCCCAGGGCTCGGTACAGCCTGGTCGAGTCTCTTTAACATTCCAGAGAATTCTTTAGTCGCGGAAGGGGATGAGACAGTTTGGCAGGATGACCAGTTCGGGCCACCCAGCACCAATAACCCAGTGCTTCGGGCTCCTCGTAGGCTCACAGTGGCGTGGCTGTCGTATTTTCTATAGCACTTCGTACTAGTGTGTGGTGTACCAGTGGCGTTCTGTCATCGGTTAGCTGTCCTGAGTATTCCTTGTGAGCAGCACTTTGTTTGATGCCCCCTCCCCTCCCCCCTCCCCTGCCTAAACGGGCACGGGGGCCGGTGCTGTAACCCAGCTCTGTGGAGAGTTCAACTTGTGCTATCTGGTTTTCTTACCGAAGGGAAGCACACTTGGCCTGTTCAGAGAGGCTTTGTAGGAACAGGGTTGGGCAGATGTAGCACAGCGAATGACGAGGAGAAGAAGGCCAAACCAGGTTTTGAAGTTTCTGTGGACATGTCACGTTCACCAACCCCCCCCCCCCCCTTTTCTCATCAGTTTGACATTTTTACCTCTTGTGTCGCCAATTCGTGACTGGTCAGGTGACTCACATGGACCTCAGCCCAGACCCTGAGGTCTCGGTTCATTTTTATCACTGTGAAAGAAAGAGGGGAAGTGTGATAAGGCCATTGTGTTGGCCAATGACCCACCACCCTCCCTACCCCAAACCCCTCCTCCTTTTGTTACCCAGAAGGCCACAGAGAAGCATGTCAGAGCAATACTTAAAGCCAGGAGGGGGACTGAGAAGAAACCGTAGCCTCCCTGTCCATTCTTAATGCCTTTTCCGTTGAGAAAACAGCTAAGTATCAGTTGTGCTGGGCAGCTGTGGAGAGCCAGGGTACTTCTTATTCTGCAGGGAGTATTCAGATCATGTTTATTGGAAAAGGACGTAAAAGGGTTTCTGTAGGGTCCTTCTGAGCAGCTGTTGTCAAGGCAAAACGCTATGCTACAAAAATACTAATGTACTCAATAACTGTACGTGTATGTTCATGAATAAATTGGTTAAACATGTCTAATATGGTTGACTCGTTTTTTTTGATCATTACGTTTGTCTGTTCTTGGAAATGTTTTAAGATGTTTTGCCATCACACCTTACTAAATTCATTTTTGTTGGTATAACAATTGTAAACGCATCCATTCTTCCAACGTATGTATACAAATGAAACATGGCCACAGCAAGCTGCTGATCCTTGGACCTGTAGTTTGGACAAATTTTGTTGGACAACCACATGCCAGTAGAGGGCGCCATTGGTGTGAGATTGTACAGTATTTGACACTTGCTGACCTCCATGGGGAGTATGGCTTGTAATGAAATTTAAAAAATGACCACATTGAATACCGGCTGGATCCTAGAGAGGGCAGTTAACAGTGATACAAATTAAATAGGGAACGTAGTAGTAGTAGTAGTAGTAGTAGTAAAGACAATTGCACATTAACTCTAGTACAGACTCGGATGTGCAGGATGTGGCCTAAAGATATAGTTAATGTAGTTGGACCCAATACAACACTACCAGTGCTGGAAGAAGTACTCTGATCCTTTCCTCGGGTAAAAATAAAGTAAAAAGCACAATATTTCCCTCTACAGCATTTGTTCCTAACCTTTTTGGCAGGTGACCATCACAGGTCATCACCTTGGTGTGGACATCAATTCTGAGCAGTTCAAACAAGGACTGATTTTGAACATAACTAATAATTTAACGTTTTGTGAAAGTTTTTTTCTTTCTTTCTTATGCCTTTGATCACTTGGGTACCCTTATCTTGAGAGCCTCTTCTTGGGTCTTGACCCCCAGGTTGGGAACCACCACTCTGGAATGTTCTTAAGTAAATGTACTTAGTTACTTCCCACAAGGCAACAGCACAAACTGCTGCTTTAATATAACTAGAGCTAAATGAACGCCTCTGACAAAGTCTAAAGAAGTGAAGCTTAATATCATTTACATTATTCTTATTTGTAGCATGGCCATTGTAATGAAAAGCATTACTGGAAGGTGATACTTTATTCACCTACTCTTTATTCCCAACAAAACTGAAATGTGAACGCACCACATCAACACTGCACTGCCAAACCAAAGTCCTACCCACATTTTGAACAGGTTTCCATACAGAAACATTACATATATTTAGCTTACGCTTTTATCCAAGGCGACTCACAATAAGTGAATTTCAACCATGTGGATACAACCCAAAATAAATTGCAAGAATCATGCAAGTACACTTCATCAAATATGCTGAACTGCTTCAAGTGCTACATTTAGAAACAATAAGAGATTTATTTTTTATGGGCCAAGATGCAAACTAGCAATATTTTGTAAATCACTTAATTGAATTATACTGTATAGCTCTGTGTATATAAATTGTAAAGACTTTAAGTATGATGCTAAAAGAGGCTAAAATACTAAAGTGTTTATGCATTCATACAGTACAGTATGTAGATAGTATAAACTGTACTGTAACTACTTGCAGCATAACTCAGCAAAAAGCAACTGCTTTTTGTATACTGGGCATTATATAGTCGCTTAATAATATCACAATATTATCAGAATAAATCCAAATTTCTAAATAATGAAGTGGCTGTCAGAATTTAAAATTCAGTATTAGGCTATTAGTAGGCTGTTATTGTTTTCAGTGTCTCAGGAGGCTGAGTGCCACTGAGGGGGGCGGTGCACCTCTCCAACATACTCCTCCCGCCCCCCCCTCCACACACACACTGTGACCAGCTGCCAGACAGTCAGACAGGCAGGCAGCCTCCTCACTACAACCAGCACTGCTCACCACCGCAGTCACAGCAGCGTCTCATGCCTTCACCCGCTCCGGGAGTGACAGCCGTCCATCTGTCAACCCGTCCGTCCAGTCAAGCAGCCAGAGAGGTGGAAGCCTGAAGCGTTCCGATGAAGATGCTGGAAAACGGGAGGAAGGTGTTCAAGGAGGGTCTGCTGGAGAAGCGGAGCGACGGGCTGCTGCAGCTCTGGAAGAAGAAGCACTGCGTCCTGACCGAGGACGGCGTGCTGCTGCTGCCGCCCAAGCAGCACGACCAACCGCAGCACCACCAGCCGCACCACGGCGGCGGGGACGCGGGCAAAGTCAAGGAGCTGCACTTCGCCAACATGAAGACGGTGGACTGCGTGGAGCGGAAGGGCAAGTACGTGTACTTCACGGTGGTCATGGCGGAGGGGAAGGAGATCGACTTCAGGTGCCCGCAGGACGAGGGCTGGAACGCGGAGATCACCTTGCAGATGGTCCAGTACAAGAACCGGCAGGCGATCCTGGCCGTCAAGTCCACCCGGCAGAAGCAGCAGCTGCTCGTCGTGCAGATGCCCGGGCAGAAGACGGTCCGCAGCTCGCCAAACGTTGCGTGACCTGCGGCGTGTCCCGCGGACATTGGTGCGCCATTAGCGGTAAGACAGCTAAAGAGAAAGCGAGATTGAAGGGCGGGGGGGGGGGCTCCCCAGGTCCGGGGACCACCTGGGGATCCCCTTGCAAATTAAGGACCCATTTTTCGGTTTTGTTTTATTCCCTGGATATGTGTGCCATGAATGAGGACGTCTGCTTTCATCATAGGTTACAGTCTTCCCTCCCAGATCAAACCCTGAGCGAATATTCTTCCAGGAGGGGACAAAATCGTACTAAATGTGGATTTATTTTGGCGTAAAGAAAAGTTTGGGAGCCCCAGCTGTAGGCCTGCTTGTATGTCTCCCTCGTGGAGGTGAAATCCTCTGCAGGAAATTGTGCTGGATAACCATTCCCAGGCAGGTTTGATATTTTATCCAAGGAAGGCTTCTCCTTATCCGAAACATCTGGCTTTACGCGCGGAGATAAGTCGATTCAAGCTACGCCCGTCGTGTAATGATTTATATCAATACTGGAAAGATGTATATTTGTTTATACAATCCTTTTAAAAGTAGATTTACATAAGTGAGCCAATGTTGGAACATGTGTTAAAGTTGAACATTTGACAACTAGTAAAATATGCCTCAGCGACTCTAAATTAAGCGTAAAGACGCACAGATTGCGCGCAAAAATCAAAGGCGGTCAGGTGAAACCCCGACGTTTTCCAGTTTATGCACATACACTGACTTCCAAATGTACTCTGACACTCTAACCTCTACTATAGCACACGTCTCAGCAATATGTGCCTCACCAGAGCCAGGTGCATGCGGCTTTACAGTCCCAACTAAACACCGGAGCAGCTCCTCTCACTCCAACTTGTGTTAATCAGTGAATCAAGCTGGCTTTTGTCTGTTTGGACAACACATTTCCATGCACGTGGCTCTCGTTGGCACATGGTGATTTGTTGTCAAGCTGAGGTTTCAACCCAGCAAAGCATCAATGGACTAAATATCCGGAAACAACATGGTCAAATATTGTTATTTGGTCGTTGTCATAAATAATAGGCATGAGTCACCAAACATGGTGGAAGCACAGGAAGCCTGCAAAGGCTTTGATTTGAAGGGAGACACTGTAACATGAACCCCCACCCACACACACACACACACACACACACACACACCACCGCTATTATGAAAAGGATTTTTACTGTTGACTGTTTTACTGAAGCACAATTTTCCAAAGCTGATTCTTTTAGATGGGCTGTGGTTAAAACCCCCTTTACTCTTAATCAGAACACATTTTAGTGAATGAACATTATTTCGACATTAACCTGCCATGATAGAGTTAGAGTAATATTTGTCCTCAACATCAGGGCTTCAGTTCACTGTAGTGTTAGTGAGCAGCAGGGCCGTAGCTACCATTGAGGTCTGAGGTCATGTCTTCTATATTTCTTCTAAGAATTTGGGGATTTGAGCAATGCTGGGAGAGTTTTTTTTTATTTTTATGAATGCTTAGTATATTTTAATGTTACTATATTTAGTCCAACAGAAAATCAATTAAATGAATAAATAAGGGATTCAGTATTTCCCCACTAAATGTTATTACTGGCGGTTTAGAGAAGGCTTTGTAACAGGCTTTGGGAAATATGTAAAATATAGCTGAATTCATAAAATGACACATTTAAATGTTTACAACATTTGAGAGGCTTTATTTTTGCGTCTGACCAAAATCTTCTGAGAAAGAGTTGCAGGGTGGGGTGGGGGGCTAGTGGACTTGATTTATGACCTCAGTTTTTTCCTGGCTACAGCCCTGCTGAACAGTAATCCTCACTCTCTCATACATGCTTATTTCTTTTATTTAAAAAAAGAAATGTATCCTCAGTTAAAACCTTCAGATAAAGCGAGGGCAAAATAAAGTTTTTCCCTTTGTGTCAGTATGAGTTGGCGTCGGTGGTTTGATCCAGACTGTTGAAATGAAATGAGCAGCCCAAGGTCCCATTATATTGAGTCCATGTTTAAAGTGAGTTTAGATTTCCTTTGCCTCCTGTGTCAGGCTACATCAGTCTGCAGTCTGTCTAACTGATTGCATCCGCAGGTTAATTGGACACTCAGCTGGAGGATGAATATCATCTCCCCCTGCCGCTTCACCACCAAGCTCCATTCTCCAGGAGAGCCCCTCTTCCATGTAGTGGTTTCCACAGACCAGCGCCCCCTGTCCCCTTTTCAATACAGAGACTTATTTCACAAAAGACTGATAAACAAAAAGCATGTGAGAAAACAACCGTATTCTACCATGCGATGGGTTTATCCCTTATTTATTATATGTGTATATATATTTTCTATAAAAAAATGTTATGTTGTTGATGAATGTTCAGTGTGGTTGTTGCTAGAGTGGAACCAGAAATACTCGCTCGGAGGTTCATAGCCCACGTTACACACAAAGCCCATTGGGAATAAGCTTACATGTAGTTATCTTAGGATGGTTGCTGTAGGTTAGTCAAATCAGTCCATTACTGCTGAAATGCGTCATTGTCCATGTTTTCATTTTTCAACTGAACCAAAGAATCATTTCATCACATTTCTCTCTCTTGTGCAGTGTTACAGCTCAGAATATACTATACTAAAATACTATATGATGAGATGCCTGCATGACCTATATCTAATTTGTTTGATAGCTTTTATTAATAGCTACAGTACATCTTAGTATTTTTATTGTATGCATCAATAATTTTCCATTATTTATTCTGAGTAAGATACTAGCTTTCCCCTCAGTTTGTTTTCAGTGGTTACAGAGAAGAGCTTATTAATATAGTAAGTAACATGCACAGTGGAGTTTGTTAAATTGACAATTTTCAGGAGCCGTGCTGCTCTAAAGACAATTTGTTTGGTTGCATTAACTCTTAGTGGGTGGAGACAAATTACCACTGTTTTCTGGCTTGGGTACATGCAGTCTGAAACTAAAAGCTGGAGGAAAGCAATACTACAACTTGATGACCAAAAACAAAGAGGAAAGGTACCTTGACATTTTAAAAATCTGTGGAAATTCAGAGATAGGCCTACTTCCTGTGTTTAAATGTCTTGGTCAAAGCAGGAGAAGCTAGCTTGTTAGCTGTGTTTTATTTGTCAAAAGAGGCATGCTTGGTGACGGTTATGACAGGAGTCGATGCTATAATTAGGTCTCTTGAATAAACTGCGTGAACGTATTGCCCTGTTAGCAACTGTGCTAACTAGCTTGCTTAATTAAGCCTAGTTAGCAAGCAAGCTAGCTAGCTAGTCAGTAACAAGAGATCTATTATGCATTTTTCTGACTAACATGGCTAACCTCTGGCTAAAATCTCTTCATTGTGTTGAAGACGTTTGTTTTGTGCATTGGAAAAAGTCTTCCTAGCCTAGCTACAGTTCCGCGGGCCAAGAGGCCAAAATCACCTCATAGCAGAGAGGCTGTTCTTGAGGGTTTGGTAAAATCACATGTCAACGTAGTGCTGCTACAAGGTTCTGTTTCATCGCTCTCATGGTTTGAAAGCTGCCATGTGTAGGATCCCTTCTCCAATAGTTGGTAATTTTATTGGCTACAAAATTATGTGACAAGGGCTAGAAAGTTTGTATTCAACATAAACATGTTTGTAGCTAGTTAACTAGCTGCTGACTTTCCAATATCACAAATGCTGTGGACTTTGCCATTTTTGTCTTTTGACTGGAGTTGCTCCAGTTAACTAGTAGTACTAGTTAAGTTAGCTAGCTAAAACAGATATTTTGGCTCCACCCACTGAGATTTACCACAACCAATCAGATTATTTCTGTCTCTGTAGCAGCTCTGCCTCTGAGAAATGTTCGTAAAACTATATCTCTAATCTGCAACTTGTATACTGCAAGGCATGAAATGGTCACACAGGGCAACATCAAGTGGAACGTGACAGGTAACGGTCTCAGAAATGGCCTCAGTATTGTTTTTTTTCATGATGGGAGGGATGTCTTGCTGTCAGGAAACATTTTATTTCACTATGGCTCATGTTGTTTCCTGTTTGCTGGAAGTGTTTCCCACCACTTTCCTCCCTTGCCAGTGTATCACAGCCAAACCAACACATGCCTCAGTGTTGTTGTCATCTCCCACACAGGGTAATAGCTGTGCCCTTTATCTAATGCGACTGGTGTGATGCTTCTCTGACATGCCTTCCTGTTGCCATCATTACATACACAGTTATAGCTGTGCCCTTTGTAGCCACTGTTCAATTTCAACGTGAGATCTATTTTCATACCTCGAAAAGATACATTCCATTAAAGAAAACAAAAAGAGCACGGTGTCTGGTGTGGTTTTTTCCTTCTGCACGGCAGCGGACGAACGTCAGAGCCCTGTCAGTGGTTCAGCTGGGTCATTTAAATGACCTGTTTAACTAGCTGCTGCTCTGTCGGTCTCCAGCCTTTCATGCTTTACAACCGCTGAACCTTTCACCACGTTTCCTGGTCTAAAAGTAGAAGCCGTGTGGAGAATTGGGTTTTACTGCCAGTTGTTGCCGCTCAGATAAACTGCCAGCACATTAAGTCAAATGCACACGTGGCTCTGTCTAAAGCCAAGCTAATTAAATTAAACGTGGTGCACATGACAGCATCCTTTCTGACACATGAAGGGTTCGCTGCTGCTGGAGAGGAACATTGATATGTAAAGGAACCAGCTTACCTCTGAATATTGAGGTCTGGACCTTAGAATCACCTGCTACCCCAGGCCCTGAATACAGGTGCAATCAGGAACCGTAATAGAGATGCACTTACATTTCAGACATTTAGCAGATGTTCGACTGAGAGCTAAAAATGTTTGAAATCTTCGATCACCACCATTACAAGCAAGAAATATTAAAGCAATACTATGTAACCTTTGCTGAACAGCTGCCACTGTGGTGGCAATTACATGATAATGGTAAATGTTATAAGTTCTCTAGCACAAATAGAGAAGAGTCATATACAATTAGCAAACTGTACAGCAATATCTATTTCAAATTTGCTAACATTAGCCGCCATAAGCTTTTTTTTTGGTTCTTATGTTACTTTTTTGGCCAATTCAGCAGCTTTACAATTAGTAATATATGCATTATACTGACTACAGTGTGATTAGGAAATCTTTATTTTAGACGGCTAATCATTTTCAAACATTCTTCTAAGAAATTTCGTGGAAAGGAACCATGTAATTTTGGTTGGTGAATTAATTTGTACTTGTGTTTAAATAGTGCTCTTCTTTACAGGAAGTTAATCTAGAAATAAACAACTGCTTTTAACTTTAATGTAAATAGCTTAACTGACTAAAATGAGTCTCAGAACTTTGTATACTTACTGGGAAACTTTTAAGAAATTATTAAGACATATTGGGCATAACAGACCAGTAAAATAAAGTCTTACTAAATCTTTCTCTTCAAAATAACAAAGAAAATAGTTATTTTCTGTGGAGTGGTACTGTGTTCAAATTAACCTACAAAACGGGAGAAAATATCAGTGAGGACATGATAAACTTGCAGCTTTTTTTGCTGTTGACATCCCTCCAACACAGCGGTGTATCCCTTTGAACTCCCCAGCAGCAGCTGTTCTTCAAACCTTACATAAGTAGCCTCTGTAGCTCCATCCTGGCATGTAGTTTGACCACTAACTTATTCCTCACCATCACCATCTCTCTTTGATCAGGAAGAAGACGTAGGAACTCGTGACAGCAGGCTCATGTGACTCTAAGTGACTTACGAAGAGCTTTTTATCCCGATTTGTGGGGTCTCTCCTGAATCCTCACCACCTTTGTTTCACCATAGAACTTGATCCCAATTTGACCTGCTGACCCCTGGAAAATACTTAAGAACAGTTTTGGAAGTTGTTTGCACACAAAATAGTTCTTTTTTAAAGATTAGTTATCTTGTAGTAAAGAAGAATCTTGCACACTGCTTCTGAATTTAAGATATCTATTGAATCAGTACATCAATCTAATATTTCTGTACCTTCATCAGAGTATGAGTTCTTTGCTAAATAGTAAAGCTGGCAATACTGTATTTTTCTTACTGTCAAGAGGCGTTCATCGGACCAGAGGAACCTTTTCATATAGTTCTAAGAACAGTTGAAGGACCCCTCCACCTTTTATTGTGCCTGTACTGCAAAAACTGAGAACGATCATAGTTCTTAGAACGCCGTTTTGAGGGACTTTTTTTAGCTCCTACTTCAGAGTAGGTACTCTCCCAACACAAGAGGAACCTTGAGTGACGTAAGCGTACGCTGATTGGTCAAACACATGAGCCAATCTTTAAAAACCCCTGTAACAGCTCGTAACAGAGCCTTAAAAAATGGACATGGACAAATGGACCGACAGTGAAGTCCAGGCTTTATTGAGCGTATATGCGACGGGAAATACAATGTGATTTTGACTTGTCAAAGCAAAATATAAAAATCTTGTGTGTGATGTTGTGAGTGACGTTGCTATACCAACCGCCGGCTGGCTCACGTCACTTCAGCGTTCCTATTGACGGTGCGAATGCAAACAGAAAAAAAGCCCTTGAAGGTGTGTAGTTCTCGGGGGAGGTCCCCAGTAGCCAGTTCCTCTCAGGGAGTCCCCAGAACTGTTTGGTCCGAAAACGCCTAATGAATCCCATGAAAAGACCAAAACTAACACTGCGGTAGTCCGTCTCTCAGTACTTTCTGACTTCCCTATCCTGTCTGTGGCTCTCAGCCCCAAGCCAACTGCTTCCTGTTGAAATAATTAAAAAATGATTTAAAAACACCTCACAAATATAGTATATATTAGTTTAATTTTACACAAGTTAAAAACAGGTCGGTCATTTCCTAAAACACCTGGGCACTGTAGTTTTTAACAAATGCTACTTAAACAGGAGGAAATAGTGCATTTGTTGGGGACTAATTTCAGCCGCGGACTGATACACACTTGGTGCTCTAGTGAGTATTTACAGCAGCAGGACGGTGTATGTGGGATTGAGTCAAAATATATTACAGTGAGTGTGTTCATGGTAATGAAGGAACATGTCAGCCAGTGCAACAGTGTGGCTCAGCGATGTGCTTTAATGGCACAGAGGAATAAGATACTGTATATCAATCATTGTTTCTGGTCTTTTTATGTTGTTTGTTGAGCAAAACATAGAATATTACTAGACTTGAGCTGCCATGCTGCTTCATCAGAACTCCTTTCAGATGGTCAAACAGCTTCAGAAACTGCTGAGGGAAAAAGTTTTTCAATTGTTGCCTGATGAATTTTAGGTGACAAAATGTTTTCAGAATGGATACATACTGTAACACAAAATGGAACAAAATCCCTCAAACGTTAAATAAATCTGAAACTGAAGCAGCTTCAACCTCTTGTTTGGGATCGATGGAAGAACAAGCCATATTGACTCATAGCTTCTGGATGGATGGCAGGCATTGGCCGCCTTACTTCATTTGGTAGCAGTGGCCAGACTGGGCAACAGCAGATGATCATGATGAAGTTATGTAGACAGACAAGTCTCCTTCTCCAAGCCTGTGTGTCCTTCTCTTCTCTGGACACAAACATGTACTGGGTTGCATAAACTCCTCACTGACTTATTCTTCCCTTCCCTGTGGCATCTTGTCAGTGTCATAACACAAGGCCTGTGTCACAAAGTATCTTTGATTTTCTTGATATTCAAAACTTCAAGTCTTGAAAATGAATTCTTCAAAAAAATCCCCCCAGAGCTGGACTCAGATCTGTTAGGACAGACCAGAGACAGACTGTTATACTGCATACGCTGCTGATATGTCCTGGATATTTGGCTGTGTGGCAAGAAAAAAAGCCAGCCCATAAACTGACCATTTGTACGTATGCCACGACGCTGCCTATCAGACGGTGCATGGACGTTGTCATGCCTTGTTGATTTTATAGTGCTGCATTCATGTGTTTATAAATCCCAGGATATTCCTAGTAATCAATAACCTTCCCAGGATCCATTGTATGTGATTAGGCTGAATGTCATTATGAGCACTGCAGTACAAGAGTGGCCCAAAGGGTATTGATCCATAAACTGAATATTTCATAAAGGTGTGAAGAGGCTTTTTAGCTTACACACTTACCGGCTAACATTAAGATGGTGCAAAGCCATTCCGTACTGTTTGCTAAAGTGTTAGCATCAGTACTCAGGTCTTTTTTGTAATTAAAAGTAGCAATACCAGAGTGTAGAAGTACTTTGTGACAAGTAAAAGAATTAGCATCAACATATTCTTAAAGTACCAAAAGTAAAAGTACTCATTATGTAGAATGGCCCATTTCAAAATAATGTATATTATCATATTGGATTATAATTAGTGATGTATTAATGTGTAAACATCACTTTAATGTTGCAGCTGGTAAAGGTGGAGCTAATTTTAACTATTGTATACACTGCTAGCTTGTGAATTCCTCCCTTATCTTATCCAATAATAATATATCATATTTTATTTGTTGATTATATTTAGTATTATTAATCTGAATCTGCAAAGTAACCAGTAACTAAAGTTATCAAATAAATGTAGTGGAGTAGTTAGCTATATATTTAGCTTTCCATTGCTACACTTCATAATGCATATGTGTTTGGGTGAAATGCTTATTTGAGCCCCTATTGAACATGTACACCACCGCCTTCTGTACATTGTGTATGTATTGTGTCTTCTCCAAGTTCCCATTAAGTCAAATTCAGAACCCATCGGCTATCGTCTGATTCAGCGTCTGGGGGCAAGGGCCAATGTTTCCGGGCTTCCGGTGTAGCCTGCGGATATCCGGGCCAAGACTTCATCTTCTGTGTCCCGGTCATTGTTTACAGTCCAATAAGCAATCCTGGAACCCATCGGCTATCGTCTGATGACGATTTGAATGCAGATACATTTTTAAAAAAGCTAATAAAAAGCGAATCTCTAGGGTTCTGAGATTGATAAACAGCTAAATCATCGTCAGATGATAGCCGATGGGTTCCGAGATTGCATTTCGGTCAATATGTTCCCCCTCTTTTTCTCTCCACGCGGACTGTTTACCTGCATGCAACCAAAGCCTGTTCAAACGTGATTGGTCAATACTACTCGGCCTACAAACAGACTACAAACAGAAACCAGAACGCTCCTGATACCAAAATCGTGTCCCTTGCCTACAGATTCTGCATTTATATGCAGATATCTGTTTAGATTACCATTAAGTAATCTGCACACAGCAGACTATGTGGCAACTTCATTATATTCCCAGAGACCGAACAGTACCCCTATGCTACCTGTCCCCAGGTTTTGTGTTTGTACTAAACCCAACTGACATACAGTGAACCTTAGGTTTTGGCCACTTTGCCTGGTTGGTAATCCAGCCTTGATTAAAGGCTTTGCATGGTGTACTAAACATTTACATTTTGCTAATGTGCTAGCATGATGCATGACACATGTGGTGTGCTTAAGTGTAAGCCTCATTCATTAAACATGCAGCATCTGATCCACTGAATACACTCAATGTTCTGAAACAGTAGCATGATCCATAAAATATACAGGCTATAGCATATTGTGCTAAAGAGTTAGTGTGCTCCATGAAATTGTACATTTTTTGGTCTGTTTTTTAAACATTCTTTTGTACATCTAATTTCAGCCAAGCAATCTGATAGTCAAAGATGCCCTTCAGCACTGCTGATATATTGCTTTCCATGTGCTTGATTGGTTGCCATGCCAACCTTTGCAGAAACCAGTGAGTTAATGGTCTGATATGTGCTGGTTTTATTCTTATATTTGTTCTCTCCGTTTTAGAAAACTTTTCAGTCAGCACACAAATGTCGTATAAAAGCCATAATCATCTTCAAGATGTTCATTACTGAGATTACAGGGACTCAGCTGCCACTCTTATCAAGCCACATCACCGTCATATCCATAATCACTGATCACTCAGAGATGTGGATGTAGCAACCCCTCAGACTGCTTTGTTATTCAAAGTGGCTGGGCGAAGAGATAACAGGTACACAAAGAAAGGCCCATTATTCTGGGACATCTGGCGTCAGCCCGACTCGACGGGCTCCGTCAGACGGTGAAACGGCTCATCATCACAGAGAATGGAGAGACAGATTGTTCAAACACTCGCTGTTTTGTTTTCTCCCAACTATGTAGGTGGAAGATAGATAGGTGTAAGATTGCTTTATGGTGCTTCACTCCGACTGTGTTTCAGAATCAAAGCCAACTTGTTTGTGCCTTTGTGTGGATATCTGATAAAGCGTGGATACTGTGTAAAGTGTTTTTTTAAATTGGGCAGTAGAGGATTATGGGGAACATAAAATGAATAATCCCATACTTCAGATCTTCATTCTCACCATTCAGCATTATTAAACCATTATACTTTATATAATTAGCCATTAGCAGGCTGTGCAGTGTGGTATAGGGATATAAAAATCCAGGAATACTTAGCCATCTGCTCAGTAGTACAGAAACTCTGTCTTTTATACTTTCTATGTAAATGACCCAAATGGTAAGAAAAAACTGAAAATGATGAGCAAGGCAAGCTGGCTTTTTGAGAAAGTATTTCAGCTTGTCATTTAGCTCATTTCACTCCGTGTGTGTGTGTGTGTGTGTGTGTGTGTGTGGGTGCAGATTGCAGTTCCAGTTATGCAAACATGTCTTGGAGGCAAAGCTGCCCTGGCGTACAAGATCACCATCTCTGTGATTCATAGGTGCAGTGACTTATTTGGGTTTAGTTCTGTTTTCTCAGATTCAAATGGACGTGAGTTAGATGTAATCTCATAGGTTGACTTACATCACAGTCTTTCTGGGGAGAGGTAGGAGAGGATGCTAATGTTAATGACACCTGGTGCTTTTGCTAATTTATGCTCCTTAGTCACATTAAAGCTCAGGGGTAATCAGTATTTTTATATCAACAATGAATCAAATCACTATGTATAACATAGTCATATGTTATATGTCATATAAAGGAGTTGCTTACCTTGTTGATTTTGACCACTTTACACTAAATTGCGCTAATTACCTGAGAACATCAGCCTTATGTTGCTTCCCTCATCCCGAGACCCCTCTGGGACATAAAGTGACAAAAAGAGGAATTTAAAGATGCCTTGACATGTTGTTAAACATGTATTTCTGCTATCTATCACTGAATTTTCCCAGTAAAGTCTTCTTGTAGCTTCTTCTTGAAAGGCAGAAGGTTTTCAGATGGAACGCAGCTGTTGGTTAACATGCCCTCTACAAAAGTGTGATCCTTAAATTAAACAATGAGGTTATATTTGTGCCTCAACAGCAGCAGTGTGTGTGTAACTCAAACTACAGTTTTCTTTATGTGTGTGTGTGTGTGTAGAGTGTGTGTAGAGTCTGGAGTGTTTGTGGACTGTCTGTAGATTTGGCTCTCCTACATCTCCCTGCCCTTTGACCCTCTCTGCTTTCTGGCTTCAGTCCTAGACCACCTCCCTCTCTCTCTCTCTCTCTCTCTCTATACACACACACACACACACAGACACACACACACACACACACTGCAGCAGCACTTGTTGCCAAACCAGCCGGCAGAGGCAGTGCTGGTCAGCTGGCTCAGCTCAGCACCTCTCAGTGATTAGAGCAGGAAGTCGGTGATAAGAGCAGAAATGTCACCTTGGTCTCTGCTGCTTCTGAAAACTCCATAAAACCCTGACTGAAAGCTCACACTCAGAGCAGTGCCCACTGTAAAACTGTGCTTTATGAGAATACATTTTATTACTAACCTCTCTTTGTGAGGTATATGAACATAACTGGTATGAGCTGAAAATCCTTTTCACACAGAACTTAAGTTGGGATGCTGTGTAAATTAGGATTAACCACAAGCTTTTCTGTCTCATTACACACTTTCACACTGAATAATTACATTTACTGAAATCCCCTCAGTATCTTGACTTCTCTAGTGAAGATTTCACTATTTTCTTGCTACCTAAAATGACCATTACTGTATTATAGTACAGTATTTTAAGGAAAATGAAAAATGTCTTTTGTTCTAACGTAACCTTACTAAAGAAAAACATACTCAAGACAAGCAGCACAGAGATTAAATGTATGCTTTATTTTCAAACAGCATATTTTACATTTACAAGAGGAAAATGATTTAAGGATGAGGACTACAATGCGTTTGGCAAATGTAACGCTACCGCGGTTAATGAGTTTGGCTGTGGTTGCTGTCCAACCAAGTACAGGACAGAGATGCTAACGTTACCTGAGACTCTGATATAGTAGCAGGACCAGCTTCCACACAGCGGACGTTCCGGTCCTAAACAATGACTTTTTCCAACGTGACCTGTATCCCACAAAATAAGCTAACGATATGCTCCTTATTGGCCTTGGAAGTAATGCTCAGTTACTACTGTAGATAGTAAGCTGGTTAGCCAGACATGCTAACATTTGTAGCTTACATTAGAGCAGACAAACACACTGTTTAATCCATTCTTTACACTTTTGCTCTTGTTTTTTTGGTTTTGGAAAAGGGATTTAAAAAATGACACAACCCTCAAAAAACTTTAAATGCAGTGTATAGCTCATATTAGAGCCCCATAGCACCACCATTACTGTTTCTGTTATGATAAGATAGTTGTTCTGGGGAGGGGGTTAGTGAACAGCTAATAGACCATTTTCACGACAGACATTTTGACTTGTCAAAGCAGGAAGAGCACAGGTTTAAGTAATAACATTAACGATGGGTCCATTCCATTAAATGTCCCAGTAAGCCATATCAGTGAGTGAGCATACACAATACCAGAGCCCTGGAACTGGCTCTCCTAAATGCAATGCAGCCATCATTAACGTTAATAATTCCACCTGTGCTTTTCCTGCTATGACAAGTCAAAATGTCTGCTGTGAAAAGGGTCTATTAGCAAAAGCTGACATTTGTGCCAATTTGCATCATGCATTTAAAACATTTATTCTGTACATCACACATTTGGAATAAGATTTAAAAATTGAAATAGCAGGTTAAAGCCTGAACCCATCTGGAGTAAGAGCTATGAAAAAAATCCATGTGTTCAGCTTGAGGATAGCTTGCATGAAAGAATCCATTAACCGTCATATAAAAGCATACAAAACATCTAATTAAATTTGCAAGGTGGGTATGGATTTGCATGCCTTCCTCGGGCTGCTTGTGAGACTTTAAGTGGGCGCAGCAGGTATGAGAAACACCTTAGACGCCGTTTGTTTGCTTTGGTATTTGATTTTTTCACGAAAATTTCCTTTGTTGTCGGCAGTTAGGAAAACATGAGGTCAGCAAACCAGGGAACATGTATTTATTTATGACCCACATATCCTCTCATTCAGCCAGGAGACCAAGTTTGCTGCATTTTTGTTGTACACCAGACACATAGTAAATATACTCTCCCCTATCAGTATAAATATGCAGGTGATGTAAGCTGTAGACTCCTGAATACAAACAGACAGATGCACTCAGTCTGTACAAACGCAAGCAGGCACGTAGACAGGGAAACACACACACACACACACACACACACACACAGCTGCCCCTCGCCTACACACAGGTGATATGGTGTCTGCCAGTGATAACAGCAGTCAGGCAGGTGAGCAGATACAACCTCCTCGTCGCTCCCTCAAGGTCACCGATGGGCTGGCAGCGGCAGGCACAGCTGTCTCTCAGCCAATCGCTGACCTCCCTCTGTTTGTGTGAAAAGTTCAGTTCCTCTTTTGCATGAGATAATGCCGTTGTTACACTGGGATTATCGTCTCCCAGGAGCCAAACAGCAGTTAAAAACAATGCAAATGGAGATGGCGAACCACTTTGCAGGCAAATTGATCTGAAAAATGGAGAGTTAGCCAGGACCAGCTTGGCAACTAACAATACCGTTTTTTTGTTGTTTTTTTGGTCATTTTTCCTTTCAACAGCTGTAGATTTTATTTCCCTGGAAAGGGAATAAAATAATGTAAAGAGGGATTCATGATTTCTCAGATTTTTCACATTTCATCTTTCTGAGTTTGCTCTAACTCCATTTTTTAAAGGCTGAACAGCAACTCAGGAGATCTTCCCTCAGACAGATGACTCAGGTTCAACCCCTTGTGTCTGCTGAACACGTCCGAGTTCCCTGCTGATGTGGACAAGTGAATGGACAAATGTCAGATTTAATCAATGTAGTGTCACGTAAAGAATAAATTTAAATGAGGTCTTGAAGAGGTCCGTCTTCATTAAAATCACTCTCAGTGCTTGAGATGCACTCAAACGCAATAGACAGACAGAATCTTATTCTAGCACACTGCCATTGTCATGGTTTCCTAAAATTACTCTTGGATGTGTCACCACGTGGACTGAGAGCAATGGTTGGGTCTGAGGAGAGGACACAGCCAGCACTAAGATACTGTTTACTTTAGTGTGAAAAATTGCCTGGTTGGAGGCAGGAACTGTGCAAGAGATGTGATCGTTCAGCCGCCGCTGGATTCAAAGACTCTTTCTGCCTTATCTGTATGGCTACTGCCTTTCCATACAGAATACCAATAAGAAAAATAGTTGCAATAGTGTTGTGTTCCGGTGTATTTTCACCGGACTCTGTGGGTGCCTGAATGTGGGATTATTAAGATATCAAGACAAATGCTTATGAAGACAATTAAAATATTTTTTTCAGGTTTACACTTTCAATGTCTTTTTCAGTGCCGATTTGTAACAGAATGGTTAGTTAGGCTAGTGTTGGTTGATTTTTTTGTTGCTGACACTTATATGGGAACTTTGATTGCTTGATGTTTCCTGCACCAATTTATTAGGTGCTGAATATGAGAGAATCCCTTGTTTTGTAGCAGTCCATCCAGGATCTCGACAAAAAAACTGTTGCACATACTGATGACTGCATATTTAGAATCTCTTTGGGGCGATTCACGACTTTAATATATTTTCCCCCTGCAAAATGCAGCAAGACTAAAACATAATTGAGACGTCATATTTTTGATCTTCATGCGTAAAACAGTTGAGAAAGAATACTAAAAGAAGTGCCCCACTTGCAAAGTTGTTATCATTATGCATACTCAAAAAATATAGGTTATCTCATACAGCTGTGGACTGTCAATGACATACAGTTCAATAATCAGTTTCAGCACAGATAGAGCAGAAACGTCTGCACACTAATTCATCTGCTCCTGCTGTTTGTGTTTCTTGACATCAGCCTGCAGACAGCTAGCTAGCTAGCGTTCGCTACCTGGCAGGCAGGAACAGACTGAACAAAGTAGTATCCGTAACCAGAGCTGATACTTTGTCAAACAAATGCAAACCGAGAGCTCAGATCAGCGTCCAGAGTCTTTGTTCAGTCTGTCTCCCTCGTAGATGTGAGATAGCAGGAGCAGCTAGACACATGGAGTCGGAAGACACCTGGAATCACGAAAGTCCTGTAAACTGTGGCATGTGTGCATATAATGTAACTATTCATGTCACAGTTTACGGGACTGTTTTGACTCATGACAGCTAATGTATCCAGGTATCATCTACGTTACCTTTTGAATTAAAATGACTTTTTTGTGCACATTGTAATAACTTGATTTTCACAATATGTAATATATATATATACAGTATATGTAATAAAATAGGATTCTGCTACTTGTTTTGTCCTAAATGAAATCTATAAGGTAACCTCAGTGATTCCTATCATACTGTGAAGCTCTGCCAACAAGCTCCATAAACCTGGTTGGAGCGATACATAGGCTGTGGGCAAGTGGTGCCTGAGAAGACTTCTAAGGAAGCAAAGTTCTATATTCTGTAGTTGCAAGAAAGTTTCTGTAGATTGCAGCTTGATGTTGATGTTGTATCAAAAAAAATATAAGTAATGGGTCGCAATTATTGCCAGAATTGGCTGAATTTGGTGGAGCTGTATTGGGGCCTATGTTTTTCAGAGCAGACAGGAGCTTTATGTGCCTTTGTCATGTAGGTATTGTTTTGGTGTCTGTGGAGGGATTTGCAGCTTCTGTAAGGTTTTCTGTTAGTGTTTGCAACTTTCACTGGAGACAAGAATGCTTTTGTGCTTTCCATTTTCACTTTAGAGAGCACTGTGAGTCCACAGCTGTTGTGGCAGAAGGTCTGGACTGACCTTTGGTGTAGCTTTTATGTCACAACCATGGTGGAAGTTAATGGGAAGCACATCAACAGGGCTGTTTGTAAAGGAAGATCACTTGCATTATCCATTTGTGACCACATTAATATCCACAAGTAACAGAAATCAGATAGGAATGTAAGCTAGACCACATCAGAGTGTGGATTTTAAGAATGTGGCTAAATGCAGGTGAGATGAATCAGACCGTTAAAGGAACGGTTGAAAAAAAAAAACAGGTGTTTGTCTGGCCTTTACCTCCATGCTTAAATGTATGGTACATAGAAAAAAACTGCTTGTTTACTTACCCAGTTTAATTTATGCATGTTCCTACCGCCTGCTCAGCTGTGTCTGACCTGGTTCAGTCTATGAAACCTGTGTGTTTGATAAGATAGAGTCAGACATAGAGAGATCTTGTGGTGATGTGTCCTTTATGCTGTGCCGGCTTGGTGACAACAGTAGCTGACTTGACATTTGCCAAATCTGTATGAATACACAACCTTTTGTTCTCGAAAGGCAACAACAGACTTGACATTTTCCACTCAACCCTCTCCAATTACAGCTTCTTTATTGCCTTTCCTGGCAGGAGGCTCCTCTGCGGTTCCTAAGTTGGGATAGACGCAAACATTGTTCAGTCTCCTGGAATGTAAATGAGCCACGACACACTGTGAGTCAGCACCTGGGCAGATGTAACAGTAGTAAGTCTGTGGCTTTGAACTACATACGGGTAGGCCTATAATATGGGTGTGTTCTGCTTTTGTGTGTGTGTATATTGAAAGTGAGATGCCTCCTTTTGACATTGCCGTGTGCCTGCTGAACAATGTGGAGAAAGAAAACAGCCCCAGGACAGATTTTCCCTTTGTTCTCCACCTCTACCTTTGTTTTCCTTTGCCTCCAGTAAGAAGAAAATAAGACGGCAATTATCACCAACATTTTCGTATGAATACATGTCTGTTGATACAGCACAATAGAGACTAACCATAGTTCATGTAATCTTTTCAAGCTAACAATCTTATAAGGGTCTGTCTAACCTTTTAGTTAGCATTAGCATTAGCATTTTAGCACACGTTAGTTCGAGGCTGTCCTCCCCCAAAATACGACCGTATAGGTCATCTTGCAAGCAGCAATTACAACTCATATATACGTTTTTTTGTTAGGCGGTGACCTATAAAGAGCGCCAAAGGGAGGAGGTCTGGGTTTTGGATGAAACAACACAAGCCTTTCACCCAATAGACCACCGTTCGTGTCCCGTGAAAAACCAAAAGTCAACATTGACTTATTTTAACTGACGTACATAACTTAACCTACTTAATTAATGTAGTTATTTTAACCCAAACCATGATCTTTTCCTAAACCCACACAGGAGAAACTGCAGTGCAGGCATGTTGTGTATAATTCTCTCCTGCACTCAAGTAGAAAACGAATGTTTAAGAGGTGAGATTAGTTTCTGTTGACTGCAAACAGTACAATCAGTCTCCACTGATCCCATGACAGAAGAAAAGTGGGTAGTTAGCAGGATGTCACCATACGCCCACACCATTTGATTGACAGGTGAACTCCAGAAAGTGTACAGAGCACTCAACACCACAAAGACTTTTTTTTTCCCTAATGGGGGTCAGTAACATCTTATTAGAGTACAAATTTAATTAAGAGTCAGCAGTTTTGATGTAAAACTTTGCTCAAGGAGGAAGTTGATTTTTGCAGGGTGGAGCTTCACTGTAACACTCCACACTGGCACCACCTCCTTTAAGTGATTATTTGGGAACAATGGAAGTCTTTCATTGGCAAAGACACACAGAAGGTCAGGGAAGTAGATTTAGCTCTTTCTTGTTTGCCGTCACATCTGATATCTGGGATGTAATGTTGATATTGGTGGTGTTTTTTTCAGCCTGGTAGCGTGTTTAACATTAGCAAGCCAAGCAGCCTTCTTTTCTTGCCAACTTGTTGGCATATGAGAAAGTCTTTGTTTTGGATTAAATGTTAACGTCACAGATAACAGTGCAGATGAGTTCATTTTTAAATATTATCTGTCTTTAGCTTTGGCTCTTATTTTGCTTTTAAGTCTCTGCCTAAAAGAGCAGAAAAATAACACTCTAAAATGCAAATTGATTACATTTTGAAAGTGTGTGTGTGTGTGTGTGTGTGTGTGTGTGTATTAGCGCTTGTATTGTGGCCCAAACCCATTGCCTGCCTGACCCGTCAGTGCTTCCCCTCTGATCATGCTATTGTTATTGTAGGGAAATTCCAGTTTATTGCAACGTGGGTTGTAAGTCAGACAGGTTGTAAAAAAAATCTCCAGGTTAGCCAAACTTATTTGGAGGGCGAACAGTAAAATTGTTACCCAAAGTGCCTGTTGTAAAATATCTATCACAGTTTACAGACCCACTTCCTGGTTCAGCTTTGGCCTACTGTAATTACCATAGTTGTGTGTACACATACACCACCAGGGCAGGAAGAATAGGCGAGAAAACAATGTTTTATTTCTCAAGACAAGACAACACAAGACAACAGGAAGACACCACAAGTGATGCCACATGCAAGTGGTTATAATATTTAAAAGATCTTTGGCGTTCACTGCATATAAGAAATATATTTTTTAAGACCCTATATATTGAAGGTATCCCAGAGAGACCCATAGTCCTGTCATAAACAGGTCATTGATGGAGGGCCACAGCAGGGTGACAGAAAATAGGTTTTCACATACCTGAGTGCCCTTATTGGATAGTAATTGATGTGTGGAGTCCTGGTATAGGAAATTAGTATTTTGTCTTCCTGCTCAAACTTAGTTTTCTTGTTTATAATGCAGGGATGTTTTTAAATCTCAGGATAATGGACTCAGAAATGTATTTACACATATTACCAGCGGGAGAATTTGTTAATGAGCTAATTAAGCGATTATCTCCAGGTAATATACCTAACAATGGTTCTCCAAATATGGCCAAATATGGGCCTCCATAACCATCAGTCTAAATAATTCATATATTAAAAAACACAAAAAGGGTTTGATTGATATCAATGTTTGATAAGTTTTCTTTCATTTTTTTTTCTATTTTGCATGTTTGCTTTTTTTGCTGTTTTTTTTCCCCCAGTCATTAAAAAAGATCTCATTTAGGATACCTGCTGTTCCCCACCTGCTCTGTAGTTACCCACAGCGTGTTGCTGCCAATCCCAGTCAGCTGGTGCCCTCACTCACCAGCACCCCATTCCCTCATTATCTGCCCTGCATATATACCAGCCCTCTTTGCCCAGTCATTTGCCAGATCCTCTAATGTAACACCCAGCCTTAGCGTTCCAGCCTTCTTTCCTGGTTCCCGGTTTCGCCTTCACTCACTCATTACCTGTTGCCGAACTCTGCTTTCAACTCTTACCAAGTAAACGATTGATTGCTTTCAACTGCTCTGCCTCTGGCTTCTGCTTGTTGAGTCCACACCTCTGTGTGCAGAATCATTACATCTTCATCTTTCCTTCCTCTTTCACCTTCTCTCTGCCTTCCCCCCCCCCATCTTTACATCTCCCCTCCCATTTATTTCCTTCCTTTTCCCATTTCCTTTTTGTCCTTTAACCTTACCTGCCTTATCTCTCCGTCCAGTTTCTTTCCTCATCAAAAGAATGCCGGTCTTCATTCGTCATCTATTCCACTCCTTACCTTTCATCACCCTCTTCTCCCACCTTTACATCCTCTTTTCTTGCCTCACCTGTAATTTTCCTTGACTTTCCTCTTTATTCTATCCCCCTCTACTTCTCCCTTTATTACTCTATTTATCTCCTTCCCTGCCCTCTTATCCCTTCCGTCAACCATGTAATTTTGCTCTTGTTACCCTCTGTCTCTCCTCTCCTGTTTTCTCATTTCCTCATCTCTCCTCTCCTTTCATTTCCTCTCCTGTCTTCTCCTTTCCTCCCTTCTCCTCATCTACTGTCAGCTCTCCTCTCATCCCCCCCCCCCCTTTTGCATTCTGCCGTGCAGCGTTGCGGCGAAGGACAATGATCTCATTCACGCCCGCCTTGGGAAAATGTTTGTGACACTCCAGAGCGCTGACGGGCACTCGTGCGGTGCCACCAGGCGGCAGGGGGACCCTCACAGACGGGCAGGGGGGAAATTGGGGGGGAAGGTGGGTGACGTGTGGGAAGTGAAGAGCAGTGTGAGTGAATAGTGGAAGAGAGGGATGGAGTAAAAAGAGACAGAGAGGCTTCTTTCAATGTCACCCTGTAATCCAACACACTTCATCATTTCCTCTTTCTGTCACCCTGTCCCTCCGCCCCTCCCGTATTTCCTCTCCTCATCTCTCCCTTTCGCTCTCTCACCCCCTGCCTCTTAATATTCTGTCTCGCAGGCAGGTACATGCATTTTTCTCCCAGGAACGATACTGTCACATTTATGAATGTTCCAGAGACTGCAGAGTGGGGATATGAGAGTAAAAAAAGAGACTTGACTGTGTGAATTTAAATGTTGTGATTGTCACTGTGAGGGCTGCTGCCACTGTAGATTGAGTTATAGCCCGAGAGGAGTCAGCTCAGTAAACCCTGAATACTTTGATTTAGTCTGTTTTCTATGTAACTCTCCACTAAGCTAATTGGTTAGTTATAGCAATAAAGTGTGCAGTAGGCAGAGGCAGGCTGAACTGGAGTGTGTCATTAAGTCTTTAATTGCACTGAACGGTTGGATGGTGAGCCAAAGCTGTCTGTCCAGTGTGATGACAGTGAAAATGAAAGCCACCTGTGCAGAACATTGGCAGTGACTATAAATAGATAGGTTAGCCAAGAAAGATCAAAGCAACTTAAAGCTGCACTAATCAATATTTTTATATTAACAATGGGTGACATGAATGTACAATCTGAAAGGTGTTGCTTGTAGTGGTGAACCCACAGGGAATTATCACCCGACTGCAGTTCCCTTCAGATCTATGAAGCGTTTTAGCATCTTTCAGATCATTGTTTTGGTTTTATGACCTGCAACTTTATTGTTTTGGCTCAGTCTCACTGCTCTCATTTTGTTTCTATCTTTCTTAAAGCTCTGATAAACCCACTGTACGCTACCTGCCCAGCACCAAACAGCAGACAGACAAAGTTAGCAACTAGCTAGTGAACATAGTGGAGCATTTATCAGCTAAAGAGCCAGATATTTCCCTCAGGAGATGTTGGAAAGCAAAGCAGAGAATTCATTTTTGCTCTGACTGGGCAGAGACATTGCAGACTACATCTTGGACCCTGACCAATCACAGCTTCCTGTTTTTTATAACTTCCAAAAAAACTTAAGAAGACGTAAACTATTACCTTAGTAGACCATAGACCACTGTTGCCTTCTCCATCCTCTCTTTCCAACCTGTAGAATATGACACGCCCACTGATGTTGTCAGTTCATGTGTCCATGTGTCTTTTTCCTAAGGTAGAAAGAGGGTAAATGTGTGGCTGAGCAGCATACGCACAGAGGATGACATGGCCCCCACAGCTTCTTTTTTGGAGTCACCAATTATACACTGAGAATCTGAACAGTTAAGAAAATTATGCCCTTTCCCTTGGCTTTTAATGGAAAATATCATGAGATCAATGAAAAATGTGAAGAGAGAAATCATACCGAGCAATGAAAAACTGAACTTACACTTTACATTACTTCTATTAGATGCTAGATTTGTGCGTAGCCTTTTATCTAATAATCTGTCATAATGGATTGTGCTGACTGATCAAGGATAAAGGAGGGAGGAAAAGAAGCAAAGACATGCCACCTAAGCGTTTAAAGAATTCAAACATCACTTATCACTACTGACACTTGAGACAATTCTCTGTTAGAAACCTTCCCAATCAACAACATTTTTCAATGCACGCAGGAATAAATCCACAGTAAAATACCAATTTATCTATCTTTCTCAGCAAAATACAGAAGCACTCCAGTTCACATTCACATCCTTGAATAAATCCCAAACTGGCCTCGTGCTGATTTTTTCATATGCTGTAACCTTTTGAAACAGTAATGACTCTAAATGGTAATGGCATTTTTCTCAAGAAAAAAAAAAAAAAAGTAGAAACATTTGGGAGCCTGAGACACACTGTGATGTAGTCTGCAGCGCAGTCAGCACACACATACTGAATATATAATTTATCATCTCCTCTGAAGTCTTTTCTGCATGCGTATCAACGCAAAATATCATCTTTAAACTATAAATAAGTTCCTATACATTTCTCATTATCATCATTACCTCCTTAAAGTGGCTATAATCATTATTTATATAAGAACAATGTATCAAATGTGAAGGGATTGCTCGTAGTGATGAACCTACAAAGACTTATTACCCGTCTGCACCTCCCCTCGGCCTTATGGGATCTTTATAGCAAGTTTCATTGTTTAGTCCGGCCCACAACTCTACTGTTTTGGTTCACTCTCACCGCTTTCATAGTGTCGTTTTCAAGATGGCAGCCCTAGAATGAAGTTTTTACTCTTTAATCCTGAGAGACAGACGCCGAAACCTGATGTTTATCATTGATGTTTAAGATTATTCAAAACTAATCTCAAACTCCACTTTTGCCGCGGGAAATATCTGTACACAATGTCATATTGTCATTAAGCGTTTTCAGACCTAATAGTTCTGGGGACTCCCTGAGAAGAACTGCCCACAGGGGAGCTCCCCCGAGAACTACACACCTTCTAGAGCTTTTTTTCTGTTTGCATTTGTACCGCCAATAGGAACGCTGAAGTGATGTAAGCCGGCTGGCGGTTGGTACAGCAACGTCACTCACAAGATTTTGCTTTGACGAGTCAAAATTGCGCTGTATTTCCCGTTACATATATGCTCAATAAAGCCTGGACTTTGTCCGTGTTTTAGTCCATTTTTTAAGGTTCTGTTACGAGCTGCTACACAGGTTTTTAAAGATGGCGGTTGCTGGTGCTGCAATTGGCTCATGTGTTTAACCAATCTAAAAATGTCCCTCAAAAAGGCGTTCTAAGAACTACGATCGTTCCCAGTTCTTGCAGTGCAAACACAATAAAAAAAGGTTTGGGGGGGAACTATGAAAAGGTTCCTCTGGTCCGAAAACAGTCAGAAAACAGCTACTTTAACCAGAGAGTCTTAGAGTGAGACTCAGAACAAGCTTCACATACTGCCTCAACTGTTTATTACTGTGATCATGTAGGAGAGTAGTGTTAAATGAAGACACTCAATATAGAAAATGGGACAACTGACAGTTACATCACAACTTCACACATTTGTGAATACAGCTCCACAGAGGATAGCTGTTTATGTGCACTCTGGGCATCACTACAGTATATATGGTAGTAGCAGTTAGTGTTTGGTAAATTAGCTCTCAGGCTACAGCCGCACTCCTTAGTGTGAACGTGTGATCAAGATTAAACCAGCCCACTCTGAAACAGGGGCAGGCCATTCATTATTGATGATCAAATCCCTCTGAAGATGCCCTAAATAGACTTATGTGGTTGCATAACAAATGTGTAGCATGTGAGCCGCTGATGAGAATTTCCTGTCATTACTGCTTTTATGAATGAGAGCAACTTGTAATACCGAGCTCCAGTCTGGTACCTTTCTGTAAATCTGATAACGTTGTATTTAAAAAAGGAGCTGATTAGCTTGAAAGGAATTATTAGTTTCAGCTTTATTAGCTAGTTAACTTGTTATTGGAATAATAGTGTTTTTATATGATTTGAATTAGCTGCTCATTACTGTCTGCTAATACTAAAATACAACATAATAAAACTAGGATACTACAACATTCAGTTTGTGCACATTTGAAATTCACTCTTGCCATTCAGGCTGAACTTTCATTTCGTTCCTGTGAAGAAATGTTTATTTGAAAAAAATAAACCTTTGCTTTCCTTTCAGCTAGAACTCAGCTGAATGAGATCACAGGTTTGCTACATACTTAAGCTTCGATTTTACTGCATACCTCAAACAAAAAAACCCAGCTGCCTCCAGTGATAAATGCATGAAAGTGGGACCACTGTGAAGGCTACCTTTGTGTTACAAAGGCTTTCATGGCTTCAAGCTTGAAACCTTTATATATGCTGTGAAAGTTGACACGACAGGTTTACACTTGTGTGGATTAAATTGCTCCCCATGCAAAAGTAATAGACATTTTGGGAAATACCACACTGTAACAAATTGCTGTAATTTCTACAGTAAGATTTACAGTAATTTCTTGTTCTGTCATTTTACAAGGTTTAACTGTATATCGCAATGCATCATGGGTCCAAAATAATTACAGTAGCAGACAGCATTTTTCCACAGTAACATATTGTAAAATTACAGGAAAGTTGAGTTCTGACTGTAAATGTTGCATATTACAGTTAAATACTGTTAATATCGGATTGCGTTGCACGAGGTGGTTTGAAAGAGGCATTTGACGACAGAAGCAGAGGAGCAACAGCAGTGTCCATCCACTCATCCATAATACGTAAGTTGACCATAAATAGCTTACAAAATTAAAATGTGATTCAACTTGTTAGTTAACATAACCATAGACTCAAATGTCTATGTGTTGTAACTCATGCGGAAGCAGACACCAGACCACCTCAGTGAGCGCCAGAGTCAGCTCTTTTATGAGAACAATGTTGTTTTATTTGTGTGAGTGACTGTATATATTTCCCATTATTTTAGCTAAATCGTGTTTTGAACCTAGACAGATTTGGAATTCAGCACAAGCTCAGTCTGTACAGTTTTGTTTTGTTTTTTTAGCAAACATTAACTAACTAAAGCCAGCTTAAGTGAAGCTAAAGCTAGCTACATGCATCAGCCGTATCGCCTGCAGAACAGGGGGACTGTCGAAGGCCCGTTATTCCAAAACCCCAATAGTTTGAAAAATATTCTATTGGACCGAACGCCCATAGTCCGACGGCCGTTATCCCGAAAACCAAAGCCCAATGCTCCGAAAATACACACTGTGGAGTTCACTGACTGCCTTACTACTTTCCAGACTCCATTAACATATTGCTCAATTTAACAGATAATGTATAAATCATAACGTAAATCATATGGTATGATTTTGTATGACTCCTGAAGAAAGACTTATCATTTCGGCTGATATTTAACTTTAACAGCTCTTCTGTGAACTAAAGTTAAGTAAAGATTAAAACTAAACTGTAACATTACTGTTTGACATTCCGAAACCAGCCAGTCAGCACGTCCACGCAATTTTTATAACGTGATTTCATTAAATCAGAGTTCTGCTTTGTGAAACATGACGTCGAATTTGTCAGAATAACTTTATGAGTGAATTGTGAAAAATCTGTTCGAAAACATTTGTCATTTATGTGATTGCGTCTGACTGTTATCATTTTCTGTGGCATTTTAAAATTTGGCAGATTTGGGATTTAGCATGAGCTCTATGCTAATTTAGCAGCTTAGTTAGCTCAAGTAAGCTAAGTTTGTTAGCCTTGCTGCACTCTGCAGAACAGTTGGGATGTGAGTATTGAAACATTAGCTTCGTGGTTAGTTAAAGCTGTGCTTATGGTTTTTGTGTTGTTGTTTTTTTGAACATATGACCTTACTTACTTTTTCTGTTTTCTCTCTTTTTTGCTCTTCTCAGCCCAGAAATGTACCACTGCAAGCATTGTGCCCAAATAGACAATCAAGACCATTCTTAACCCGGGGACATGCTGCATTATAATGGAGTGTATGGCACAAGTATAAAACAAACCTTCTACATGTTTAAGTCCAATTTTGTCCATTTCCAATCCAAATTCCTTTACCATGATTTTGAGTAAAAAAAAAAAAAAAAAAAAGTAAGTTAGCAGTTATCCTAACTGGTCGGGAAATCTCCAGCCAGAGAACCTGCAGCCAGAGGTTATGTTGATACAACTATATCACTACTGGTCAGTAACTCAAACAATCTTGTGACAAGAAATCCAAACTATCCCTTTAACCGTTATGACCCTACATATCCACTGTATTAGTCATTGCATTGCAGAGCCACTTCCTGGTTCAACTGAAATGATAATGAAAAATAATTAACAGCCTACTTTTTGTTTTTTCATGTTCATGTTTTTCATATTGGAAGGGCAAATGATTAAGTCATATGCAAAAAATGAGGACTTTTCTCTTCCCCACTACATGAATGGAAATAGTTTTGCTTGCACTGAAAAAAGGTTGAATCTGTGGCTGGCCCAACTTTCTGTAAATTACACACAGATTGTTGTTTTTCTGTAAAACAACAATAAATTGCTACATACAACAACCTAACCGGTTTTTGTTGTATATAAACGGTATCCTGTAATATACTGTAATTCTTTTTACAGTTTTTTACATTACTGGCAACTTTTTTGCAAGGTATTTACTGTAAATTCTACAGTCAATTCGTTACACTCTCATATCTGTCTGTTAAAAATAATGCTACAGCCTGTTAACTTAGCTTAACACAAAGACTAGAAATGGGAAAACAGCTAGACTGGCTCTGTCCAAAAGTAATGAAATTCGCCCACCAGCACCCCTAAAGCTCAGTAATTAACAAATAGTCATAACCCGCCATAACATGGTGAGAGATAAAGAGATAGTGAGCTTTAAAGGTAGGTGGACTACGTTACCTTAATAATCTTATAATCTAACTCTCCTCCAAAAGCAGATAAGCGTATTCCCCAAAATGCCGAACTAATGCTCTAACTTACGGAAGCCGAGAACGGCTGTGCTTGCAATTATTTTTTAATGCCGTTATCTCGAGATCACAATTATTCCATTATCTCGAGAAAACGAGCTTTGTTATCTCGAGATCATGAGTTAATTATTCCGTTATCTTGAGAAAACGAGCTTTGTTATCTCGAGATCATGAGTTAATTATTCCGTTATCTTGAGAAAACGAGCTCTGTTTTCTCGAGATCACGAGATAATCAACCCGTTATCACGAGAAAACAAAAGGTTGTTTCCTCTTATTGTCCTTATTGTTAATCAGAGATCAGGAGTGCCATGCCAGAATGCTTAGATGACGGCTTGACAGCAACTGATTTAAGCTGAAAATGTCAGCTCAAGGAGTAGGCCTACCCATTACTGATCAACGCATCAGACTGTACTTCAATCAAGGTCTAACTCAGGCAGAAATTGCATTGTGTCTTTCTGTCAGAGATAACATTCAGATCTGTCCTCTGTTCAGTTATGAATCCTCCCCGACAGTCATGACAGTGATCTTGAAGGCTGAAATCAGGTGTGTAATTATCCCGTGATCTCGAGATAACAAAGCTCGTTTTCTCGAGATAACGGAATAATTAACTCGTGATCTCGAGATAACAAAGCTCGTTTTCTCGAGATAACGGAATAATTAACTTGTGATCTCGAGATAACGGCATTAAAAAAATTATTGCAATCCATACTAACTAGATGTGAAAAAAAGTTCAATAAAATTTTTGGCACCATTGTGGTTACCAGTTCAAGGAATTGTGGAAATGCACTGACCTGTGACACAATTCCAAGCAGTCAAACTTACCTGCTGTAGTATTCATTTTATTAGCTGCAGCTGTGTGCACCCTGCTGTGTCATGTAAAGTGCCTGTTGGAAATGTAGAGAAGCAGACGTGTAGTGTAGTGTCGTCATGTTCAGTAGATGAATATGGTGATCAAAGATTGTCACTGTTTTTTTTTTTTTTTTAAATGCATTATGGGAATTTTCTAGGGAGCTTAACATATCCAATATTAGAATCCAAGTGACAACTATGGATTGAATTTCTGTCAAATAAAGAAACAGCAAAAAAGAAAAAAAGATTACAAACCACCCCGACATAACAGCAACCCAAATCTACTGCTGTTTGATACCATAGACTGTATATAAAGATGGACGACATGGCAGCTCCCCAAAAGTGAAGCCAAAACTTCTTCAAATTTCAACTCGTCTCGTCGCAAATCTTTGGTCTGAACTGGGCTTAACTCTTCCCAGTTGTTATCTGTTTCTATGGAATTTAATGGGCCAGTGGAAAAGAATGCAACAGTATATTTTTCCTTTGCTTCATAATTGCTTGATGTCTCTGAAAACATCTGAAGAACCATTTGGTACAGGTTTAGCAATTCCACTTTTGTCCCACCTACATGTGAACACTGAGCTACTGCTCTGATTGGCAGCCATAGTGGTGGAAGGTGACGTTAGAGCTGACTGATTCGTTTCAACAAATCCAGTGTCTGTATCCCTAGTTCTGATTTTGTTCCCTTTTCTCCTCAAAGAAAGCCTTGCTTACTCATACTTTTTGATGGGCCATTAACTTTTGAGATGAAGTCTGAGAAGCTGAACACGCAAATCCTCAAGAATCTTACACAAGCACTTTGTTATATACTGGCATCATCCTCCTAATTTGCCTTCTCTTCACAGTGAAGTGAAAAAATGAACATGTAGTTTCTGCATTTTGCACTTCAGTTCCTGGATCTTTTGTTGAAAAAGGCCTGCAGTCATGGGGATTTTTTATTGTTGGTGACTTTGGGGAAGTTGCGTGACTAATGAATCTACTTTTTACTGTTATTACTTCATGCCTCAAAGTGCTAAAACCACCAGAAATATTAGGATCTGACACCATCCCATAAACCCGACCTCAGCAGCGTAAAACAACATTTGCTTTGGTCTCTCGGATAACACAAACCATCCTCAGACCCATTTCTTTCCCTTTTTTTTTTCTGTTTTTGTTTTGGCAGCTGTCTCGCAGTGTGCCGCGGCCGACTATCGCTACCCCTCACTGTCTTTTTCCCAGACAATCCACTCACTTGTACTTTTCTACAGCGGGCGGTTTCTATGGCAACAAAAGGGGAGGAAGACGAGGCTGGGGCTTGACAGAGCACTGTCAAGCAGAGAGCACAGGGGCGGCTGGGATCCTCATGAGGTAGGAGAATACCCACAGGGAAGAGAGCAAGAAAACAGGAAGGGAGGAGAGATGGGGAGAGTTCAACAGATATAAAGATGCACCATTCAATGATTCAGGCTTATTCTTAGCTCCGTGGTGTATAACTTTGTCAAGATTATGCAATATCAGTTATATCTGGATGGTCTTGGAGTTTATACTCCACAGAGAAAATCATACAGTATGAAATGGGTTCATCCCTAAGTTCTACGTACGTAAACAAACATTGGTAAATTACTACTAATTAAACTAATCTGAAATCCATTTAAATTGTACTGTTATTTTCACTTGCCATATGTCTCTCTTATTGCATCTTACCTATTTAACCAATGTTTAGACTGAATGTCTGAATGCCATTTAGTAGTTTCTTAGGATAGGATTTCTAAGATTAGTCTTAGGTGTTTTGTATGTTGTAAATGATACTGTATAATACATGCACCTTTTCAAATTTAGATTTTATGACTTAGTAAACATATATTTTACGTACTATCTGATTCTGCTTCGTGTCTGGGCCCCTATTCTCAAGCTGTAGATAGCTTTTCAGGGTGTCCCATTTCACATATTTTCATTATATCTTATATGGTTGTAATTGTATTTTAACTGTTTTGTGAATAAACTGAACTGTAAGGGCTGTCTTTGCAGTTCAAATTGCAAAAGAACGGAGAGAGATGGACGTTTCAAATGCAGTTTGAATGGTAAAAATTGGTTCAGCCACTGTGGAGAGATCAATGTCTAAAGTCAAAAAAACTGTCTTGCACGCAAATCTGAGGGCGTAGGTGTAGGCTTAGGAGTATAACATCAGTAGGCTATAAGCTGTAGGTGTGTGGTGTCAGCATATTGACCCAGGGAAACATACACTGAACATTTGATCTAAGGAAAAACATTGCTGAGAACATAAATCCCTTTAAAATATCTCCTTAATGTGTGATATTAAGAGAATATTGAGCTGGGGAACATAGCCATAACCCTGGGAACATAGATATGCTCCCATATGAAACATCAGTGGGACATTTTACACTGTTACTGGGAAATATGAGTAGATTCACCACACAGTTTAGGTGCAAATCACCAAGAAATTTGTCAGCCAGCAAATCATTTAATCAGATCACTGTGGCTCTTTCATTCTGTTTTTTAATTTTAGATAATTAGTGTGCACAAAGTTATAATTTGTTCCCTCAAATGAATCATTTGTGCTCTTGAATTAAATGACTAGGTCCCCTCAAATGACTCATTCCCTCAGACGAATGGTGTCAAGTTATTTTAGCGCTAGGAACTGAAGTTACAGGTCGTTGTGGCTAGTCTGGTAGGGAGGAGCGCCCACATTGTTGGCAGCAGGCTAGCAGCTGTACTTCATTGTAGATATGGCCTAAAATTACTGCACTCATTCCTTCAAATGAATAGTGTAAAGTTATTGTATTCATTCCATTCGTCCTTGTCCCTTAGTGATTTTGTTCTCATGCAGTTTTCTGCTACATTGGACGTTGTTAAAGCACCCCTTAGTTTTATTAGCATCATGGGTTTATCTTTAAACTTTTAACTTAAGTTTTAAGTTCAACTAAATGCAGACTTTATTGAGTGAAACACCTGTCCCACTGACGATTATTTAACTGACCTCAGCCTGGTGTCTGACTGGCAATATTTCAAGTAATCTGTGACATTTACTGCACACAGGAGACTTTTGTTACCTCTCATTCCCTCATCAGCCTCCTTACATATACCAGTCCACTTCCTTTGTTCTGGTATTGGTTCGTTCCAGTTGTTATGTTGCTGTCTTCCCTTGAGTTTTTGTTTTCGAGTTTCTGTCTATCTGTAAAATTACAAAATGACTTCTAAAACATCTCCAAGATACTGAACTACTAGGGTACTTAGACTTACTAACAGTAGTAATGATATATTGATGTCTTCTGATGTGGGTGAATGCTCTGTTTTGGTGTTGCTGGATCTTAGCGCAGCTTTTGATACTGTAGATCACAGCATCCTTACTGAAAGGCTCAGGCAGTGGGTGGGTGTCTCTGGGAGCGCCCTGGACTGGTTCTCCTCCTATCTCTCAGATAGGAGTTTTTCTGTGTCACTTGGTCCCTACATGTCTGAAACTGCTGCTCTTTCCTGTGGCGTACCTCAGGGCTCTGTCTTGGGTCCTATTTTATTTGCTCTATACATGCTTCCCTTGGGTCATATTATTAGCAGTATGTCTCGTTTAAGCCTGATGACACAGACAAACTGACTGTTTTGCACGATTGTCTGACTGCCATTAAGGACTGGATGGCTAACAATTTCTTACAGTTGAATTCAGATAAGACAGAGGTCCTCATCATTGGTTCAAATAGCATAGCTTCCAAGGTTGCTCAGTGTATTGGGTCCCTTTCTTCTGCTGTACAGTCAAATCTTAGAAATCTTGGTGTTATGTTTGATCAGGCTATGTACTTCGAACAACACGTCAAATCATTGACCCGTACATGTTTTTTCCATCTACGAAACATTGCCAAACTCAAGTCCATTGTATCTCAAGCTGAGCTAGAGACGATCATTCATGCTTTTATATCATCCCGGCTAGACTACTGCAATTCCATTTTCACCTGCCTCAGCAAATCGTCTCTGGATCGTCTTCAAATGGTCCAGAATGCTGCTGCAAGGCTGTTGACCCGGTCCAGCAGGACAATTCATATCACACCCATTTTATCTTCCCTACACTGGCTTCCCATCAAGTTCGGGATTCATTTTAAGGTTCTTGTTTTTACGTATAGAGCCCTGCATGGTCAGGCACCAGTGTACATCTCTGACCTGCTCCATCCTTACACCACCAGTAGGTCACTGAGGTCTTCTGACAAGGGCTTACTGGTTGTTCCTCGTGCCCGGCTAAAAACAAAAGGTGATTGTGGAACGCCCTCCCTATAGACTTACGATCTGCGGTCTCTGTTGATGCCTTTAAAAAACAGCTGAAGACTTATTTATTTAACCTGGCCTTTGTATAGTCTGGTGCTGTATGAATTGGTTGATGGTGTTTTTAAGGTCTGGTTGCCTATGTTTTATTGCTTGTTTCTTTTTATTGTTGCTATTGTCTTATTTTTTTACTTTTGTGAAGCACTTTGTGATCTTGCTCTGTGAAAGGTGCTATACTAAATAAACTTTACTTACTTACTTACTGTTGTACTGTGTGTCACGGGGTATACACACACTTCCAACCCCCCTCTAGATCTGTGCCAGGCTCTGAAGAGCTTTTACATGAACAGGAAGTGAAGGCAACATGTGACAGCCACTGGCCAGCGGGCAGCTGTCAGAGAGCGGTGCTGAACACTTTAGAATTAGATCAGAGAGAGCCGACACGCACTCATATTTGTATAGGGACACACACATACACAGAGAAGAAAGGAAGCAGAAGGCCAGTCAGAGCCATTTCCTCTCCTGCTGAGTGGGCTAATTGGGAAGTAAAGTCGTTAATCTGCACCCCAGCTCTGGTTGCACCCTCTATAAACAGTCTGGTGTGTGTGTGTGTGTGTGTGTGTGCTCAAACGTTTTGTATTTCCACTACAGCTGTCTCTGTCCATCAATACCAACCAGGCGTTCGTGTTAGTTGGAAGCACAGGAGCTTGCAGTGTTTGACCGGTAGAGAGGGGGAGGAGAGAGGAGGAAGGAAGAAAGGCAGATCTGAGGAACCCAACTGCAGCCTGAACAGTCAGTGAAAATATAACCCCGGGGCTCTGGAACACAGGCTATAGCACTTCGCTAGCAGTCACGAATACAGCTTGATACATCATAGATAAGAGCTGACATCCCTGAGGCTGTTGCCGGCACTTAGTTCTGGCTAGAAGACAGCAGAGATCTGTTTTAAAGGCCCTCTTCAGGGATCCTATTGAAAGATCCATCATTTAGTTACTGTTATCTGTGCAGTGGTCAGCAGAGGCCCCGCTCCGATCAATATTTCACCACAGTCCTCCATGAAGCAAAAGGGGGCTGAGTGGAGCCGAGCCGGGTGCTATAATAAAGAAGCAGCTCGTCCACTCTTGCATCTTTGCTTTTGTCAAATGTGATCGAGATGAGAATCAGGCCGGTGCACACTGAGAGGATGAAGAGCTAGAGGGAGGAGGAGAGCACAGCAGTATAACCTGGGCTCGGACTTAAACAGATGTTTTGGGACCTACCTGTCTGCTATATTCATGCATACTTCATGCAATGAAAAAGTCATCATCCTTGTATTAGTCCAGTAACAAATGAACCAGGTTTCTAGCATGTCACGTTGTAGATGTTCGGTGTTGGAACTGGATTACAGTTCAGTGTTAAGAATGGGGATCACTGTTATTCAAAAACTATTAAACACATCAATGAGCCAAACTGTTGCACTGGGTGACACTGACTACATTTATGTGCACAAAATATTCCGTTTTTTGCCCTTACTCTGAAAAAGACAATATTCCTACTAAGCTGTTTACATGGCTAATGAAAGTGAACAGCCCACTAATATTCTCGTTTACAGGCAGCCTTGTTCAACTGTGCAAACTCAGCCTCCCTCTTTCATTCGTTCAACCACCTTCTTGAAAAGGTCAGTGTTGCGGTATTTGTGCATATCCAAAAAGCTGTTGATATCCAAGTCTGTCATAATGTTTCAAAGTAGGTGTGTTTCTCCTTCCCACCAGAAATGTGGGCTTTTCTTTTGTGCATGCATCTCTACCCCGACCTAGCAAACTGTTGGCTGGTTGGTTTGTTTACAACGCACAGAGCTGACCGTAAACAGGCAAGAGGCCGTGTGACGCAAACTGAGACGCATATTCTGAATGCGCTGTATACATGTCCAAAGAATGCTTCTGAAACCTGAATAATATCAGCATATCCCACATGTCTTAATCAGAAAATGCTACATTCAGAATGAGGCCTAATTCTGTCAGTGCTCCTCCTGCTTTCTTGTGTTTTTCACTTTGCAGGTCGCCTGCAGGTAGAGATGGATGGAGCCATCTCACCTGATGTCTTGCACCTGGGTAGGCTGGGCCTAGGTTATTTTGGCTGGATCCTCTCTCTCTCTCTCTCTCTCTCTCTCTCTCTCACACACAACACCACACATACATTCAACATTGCCACCACCACTGACATACAGACTACAGATTTATCTATTACTTTGTTTTTGACTTAGTTTCAAATAAAATATAGTTTAAATTACTTTAAATCTTGTGTGGTCTCCCTCTTTGTCTAGCTCACTGAGTCTGGGCTGTGACAGCTGCTATTTGAGTAACTGTTCCTAAAAACTACAGTGACCAGCTGTTTTATGAAATTACTGAGCCTTTATAAAAATATTAAAGTAAACCGTTGTTAAAAACTTTCAATTTCAGTAGGGACCAATGGGCTTGGGGCTGAGTACCACATACAGAGTAGGGAAGTCAAACTTGGATTAATACATTTTTGATTTAGGTCTTTTCAACTGATACATTGATTATAGGAACTGTCACAAAATCAAAAACTCATCTGTCTGTGGTGGGAACGTTTTGTGTAAAGAGCTCATTGTGTACCATTATTACCAAATTATTCATTGTGTAGGGACCGATTTGTCAGCAGGGCAGACTTTGGAGAGTCTCGCTGAATTTATTCAAGATATGATGACTGAGAAAGTAATGAAAAGTTAGACTGCAACTAAAAGGTTCTTATTTCAACTATGTCTGTCTCTGACGCCATAAAAAACAGCAGCAGTGTGTGTTAACCGTTACTGTCAGCTGGAGTCGTAAAACGTGGACAGCAGGCGTCCACACCCATCGCCTGCACTGCACCACACTTCACAGGATGCAGAGGAGTGGCTGCCGAAAACATGTGTGTTCTGTCTGCGAGTGTGAGTGTGGAACCTGACCTGCAGAGAGGAATATCAATGGTCATAATGATATCAAAAATGTAAGGAAAAAGTATAGTTTGTATAGTTTTACATTAACCAAAGTTAAACCATGACCAACACCTAATCCTACATTAGAATATAAATGACTTGAATGAATATAGTCAGGAGATTTTTATAAATTATGCTAAGTACAAGGATGTGTGAGTCCTTTGTTATCAGCGCTGACTCCTCCACAGCACAGGTTTAATGAGACAAATTCCCCCAAAATGGCAAAGCACGGCTGACAGATACATGGAAACGCTGAGTGTGCTGCACAGTGAGGATGAAGGCTCCCTCTGACTCACCAAAGCAGTCATCTAACGCTCCTTTGATCACTCAGGAAGTACGGAGGCCTACAGTTACTTTACCACCCTCATTAATTTCTTATCAGACACACAGCAGCAATAAATCCGCCATTTTTCCCGTGACAGAAATACAGGGAAGGCGAGGATGAGGATGTGGTCACTGCTGTACTTGTGTGGCAAATTCCTCTGAAGTGAGCGACGCTAACGGTCTCTGACTGGCTGCAGTGGACAGTGAGTGCTTGGCCTCAGTGGATCTGGGGAAGCCATATTTCCTGCTCGGGGTCATAGAGCGACTTGAGAGAATGAGGAGGTGACAAGGACAAGTGGTGGTGGAAGGTCATATGTAATGTGTGTGTGTGTGTGTGTTCTGTGCAATGTGCTGAACAGACATACAGGCTGAAACACACGGCAGCTGCACATACACACTCTAATGTTATATGTTTGTGGGGCCAAGACAGGGAGAGGCGACATTTCTGATACGGGGATTTAAAATATTTTTAATTGTCTCTGTTTTACTGCCTGTTTCTAGTGTTTTCTGCTATAATTACTTAGCTAAGATTTCACCTGGGATCCTGAGGCTCCACCTGCCTCTCCTGCTATCTTCCGCGTAGCCTTGAGGGTCCGCATGGTGTCAATTTCGAAAACATGTATTTACAACGTAAATAAAATGGAAATGTAATGGTGCTTCTAATATATTGCCAAACGTATGCACAAGCTATAGCTGTTAACGTTGAATATAAGAATTTAACCATTAAGTCCATGTATACAGGCTACAGTCATTTACTAAATATGTGATGTACAACAGTCCTTATAAAAGGTATGCTGCATGTTATGTTTTCAAGCAGTGTGGAAAAGAAATAATTTGGAAGGTACATAATGTGCAATTTAAGTGGAATATTGTGAACTTTCAAGTGCTGATAGTCACTAATGTACCTCATTAGTCTTTTACCACATGCTACCCTGACTGCTACATACTGTGTGGTACCGAGCTGCGTGCTTCACACAGTCAAAGCAGTCATTTTCTAAAGTTCCTGCAGGCAAACAGGACCAAAATATAACCTGTAGATTGATATTCATTATACAGTAATAGTTTATTAAGAAACTGTATAGTGGTTTACATTCTGTGAGACAGACAGCTGCATTTAGCACACATGCAAAAAACATGTGCAACCACAATGTGTAATACACGTGCACCCTAGAGTTTCTATTAAGGAGGCGTTGTAGGTCACCCTGTCCTAAAAAAGATGCTAATCTTAAAAGAAATCTATCCGCCTGGTTTCAATGGTTTCAGTGGCCAATGATGTCACATCCCATTAATGTCTGCCTTTAAAGTATGTTTACTCCATGTTTTTTCTCTCATTCTCTGCCAGCCTTCAATTTTGCTGTCATATTTTGGGTTTGTGTGTTGATGGGGACTTGAGTCCTTTGCTCTCAGCAGAGAGCAAGAAACAAGAGCTCTTATTGTGTGCCCTACCACCGTGCAGCACAGCTTTGATCCACAGACTCTGGAGTTTAGTGCAACAGCTGGATTAAATTCTCTCTCTCCTTTATGACCAGTTCCCCAGACTGGTCACTAGGGTTAGGTATCAGGACTCAGTTTTGAATTTGGCCAGTTTCAGATTCATGAAAAGCAGGGATTATTAGTTATCATGCAACAATGCATTTGTGTTTAGTATTCAGTGGACAGGAGCAGGTGCTAGAGCAAGAGTGTGGCTAAAATGTCAACACAAAATTTCATGGCAAAAGTAAAATGCACCAAATTGAAGAAGCAAGACACTCAATATAGTGTTTGATTATGCTGTGACACGCAGATAATTTACATGTACATGCCCCCTACTAAATAATTCTAAAGCAGGCGTTTCTCTCAGAGACTGCAAAACAATGGAGATGAAACGGTTACATAGTACAAAGTCATTGTTCTGCCAATTACAATTAAGTTTCAAGTCCAAAGTTTAGATTTTTTAATCCTGAACAAGTCATTATGTGCTCCTCACTGAATTTAATACCAGTTTAAATGCTAACAACTGAATAATATTAATCTAGACATAAAATAGTCCTTCGCCATAGCCTCCCCAAACTCCTCCCACACCTGGATTTTTGCTTCTTTTAGAAGCCGCAGCGTTTCTGGAAGTGGCTTTGAACACGGCCCACTTGGATTCCACGTCGCCAACCCCCCGCGGACAGGGGCCTCAGCAGGAAGTTGGCGGAGCCCAACACCCACTGAAAATGTATTTCACTTCCTCTGCCTTCGCCTGCCAACATCCTCACCTCCATCCACCTTCATTCCCTGAGAACCCAGTCAATAAACCTTTTCTTATTCATTCCAACTCTGAGTCTGTGTCCTGCGTTTGGTTTCCCCCTGTTGATCGAAACGGTATCTCAATAAGAGATATGTTAGCGTTGCTCTTCTTTAATTCATTTTTGGATGCTCTGAGAATCAGCTACTTGACCTGGTAGTGTTGCTGAATGCTGCATGCTGAATAGTAGAGCAAAACTGACTAATCACTCTATACTTCTTCACTTTAAAGTGATTTAGTCCTGCACATCCATGAAGTTGGGGGACTCAACAGAGATTGCATATTAAAAGAAAACTCATCCAGATCCACAGAAGATATTACACAACTGTTTTCACAGGGTGAATGTTGCTCCCCATGCCTGGTAAACTGACATTACGTCTAAAATCAATGGAGTGTGCATTTTCAAAACCTCAAAAATAAGTATTTCTCCCTCGTAGCAGCCAACACTTGTTCCCGTTCCAGACAACTTCAGGAATTGTATCTTATCATAATCAGTCTGGGACTCTGTCCTTCGTCATGGCATCAGTGTCGGGGCTCAGTGAACTCGTTGCAGCTGATTTAAGTCCAGTTCAACCCCCAAAGCAGAGATGATCTTTCTCACACATTCTGTTGGTTAAGCCTCACCCCTCAAACCAGTGAGCCACTGGTCCTGGCGTCTGTCTCTGTTAGTAGCATCCTTGACCGGCTGGTGTAGCTCCTCACACATTTTAGCAACCATTTGGCCAAGTTGGCAGCTTTCATCCTCTAACTGAATAAGCGAGAAAGACGGTGACATTTGCTAGCTTGACATTAGCTCTGCTGGCTATGCTAGCATTCACACTTTGCTTGCCAGTTGCCATAATGCATGGATCACCAAACTTCACAAATTAGTAAAATTGCTTAAGGTTTAGGTGGGTCTGTCAGGATGATTCAGTTTAGACGACCATCTTGCTTGGTGATCTCATGTGACTCCCTCAACAATTAGTTTAATTATTTTAAACTAACAAGCTCATTGTGTGTTTGCAGCCACAGGTGGACCTCTAGAACCATCTGAACATTGCCACATTCCACTAACAGAAGGCATCATGAGATGAGAATGAGACTGGAAGTTTCTAGAACATTTTGTGCCTGTGGGATGAGCCATGCTGTCTGTGGTTGGTACATCACTACCTCCAAAATCCACAGTCAGAGCAGGAAGGAGGAAGCACAGAGGCATAGACACCAGCTCTGCAAATGTGTGTGTGTGCGTGTGTGAGGAGTGTCTGAATGTTGAATGTGGCTGGCAAGGTAATTAACATTTCCCTAGCATCAGCGGCTGGTGCTCAGGGCTAAAATGATCCGCGGAGACCTCGCCCAAGCTGTAATGAAGTCCCAACACTTCTTCACTGACAAAGAATAGAGAAGAACAAAATGAAACTTAGAGAGGATGAGCTGACTTTGCTGTTAGAAATCAGCTAGTGTATGTTGAATAGTCCAGAAAGAATCATCAGAAAGTTTCTTAAGAATGTTACCCTGGAAAAAGAACCAGACTGAATTCCAACGCAGTATTAGCCTTTTAGTTTGAGACCTGTTTGTTCACATTATGCTTTTTGCACTGCAGGTACAGTATCAGCTGGTAAGTCAAGGGCTTGATTACACACAAACTGGTTCTCATGTTTCATACTGGAACCAGCCACATTGTCAGGGCCTCACCGCCTCCATGCTGTGTATGTTGGTGTCCTGCTGTTTTCCAGGTGTTCCTAAGGACCCGTCCAAATCAAACATTCTTGACATTTAAAACGCAGATAAGCGTAGGCCATTGCCTACCTGGAAGCAGCTGACTGACGTTAGTGTCTAATTCAATGCAACAATTATTCAGTTTAGAGATTCATTTAGTAAGTTTGGGATTAGTTTAGCTTGGTTAGGGTACTATCGTGCTGCCACAGCACTTGTATTATCAGGTGGAGTTAAATCAACACAGATGAAGCCAGTGTCATAAGATGCAGTCACTCTAACGGCCACTAGATGCATGCTCCAACAAAACTCAAAATATATTGAAGTTGAGGGAAAAACCCAACCTGAAAGTTTGATTAAGACTCAACAGCGATATAGTATAGCACTTCCATAAAGCTGGGAGACAGATTAGAAAAGAAAGATCATTGAAAACTGAAGTTAAAATTAAAGTAGCAGAGGCCAAGATATTCTGATTTCAAAGAAGAATTTAACACCCCCTGAAAATCTTGTTTTTGCCTCCAGTGGTCTAACTTCTCACCTTGCTGCAGTGATATTGGAGTGTACTTCAGCAACAACAATAGATACATACATAGATATGATGGGACAAGAATGGACAGGATGAAAAAGTTAGTAATTACACTACATCAGGAGTTCTCAAAGTCTGACACTGTTCACCTCCACTTCAGACTTTGACTCTGAGCCTTAGTAATGTAAAAATTATTAATATTTATGGGTTTTATTAATATTATTCTTTGTCTCACTTCTAGTTGGGGGATAATCATGCACACTTTCTTTCCCTTCTAACTAGAGTTCCCATAATGCTTTGGGAAGTCAATGAGTTATGTTTACATGTTGTCAAAATGGCACCATTAAAGGTCTGCTGAACTAGCTATTAGCACTTCCTGTTTGCAACGTACCCATGGATGTACAGGCAACTATCACTGGATTACTCTGATGCTGAAGAAACCCCTTTTGATTGTCAGGTAAGTTATAAGGAGCATCTTTTTCTACGATTTCTAAGCAGATTTATAGACATTTCTTTGCAATGGACATCAGAGATGATGATAATCCTCGGAAGGTGTAAGTCAGACTTGTGGACATTAGTTAGTATGTAAGTTTTAAGTACGCAAAGTATTGAAAGTGGGGGAACAAATGAACCACAACAATGGATCTGTATGTACCTGCGTCTTCAAATCAAACACTATGTCTTTTGTGCACCCTCTTATCAGAAAGCCAGGTTTTGAAATATACATTTTATTCAGGTTATTTTGCATCTTGTGTCCCTCTAGGTTAATAATTACTGAAGCACAAATGAATGCCTGAGCAAAAATAATCTAAATCCATCTGATCTATCACCTGACATTTCAGCTCGACTCCAGGCTGTTTCTTTGGTTTCGGCCGAGAGCTCCTGCAGCGCTAGAACACTCGTGTTTTCCCAGTCGTGTCCCATGATTCCTGACGTCAAGGTCTCACTTTCTCATCTATCATAATCTGTGATAAATGATTTAGCAGAGCTTAGTTTATCTGAAGGTGACCTCGCCTCACAGTTTCTGCTCTTATCAGCCTGTCAGCTAAGGGGATCGTTTTTCACTCTCCAAGCTGGCAGCAAAAGAGATTTAGCAACTTTTCTTCCAGTGTTGTTTTTGTACATTTTTCCTGTTCAAACAGAATTTCAAGATGATGTTTGAGGGGAATATTTCAGCTTTTTGCTCATGTAAAATAAAGCTCAACAGGGCCCTCTGGTTACTGATGGGTCCATACATTTTTATTCAGTTAGCTGTTCAATAGTATTAAAGTTCTAAAATGACTATCTCAGAACTTTGTCTGTTTCCCTATATTTAGTACCAGATAACATACAGTAGTTCTTTCCAGGAAATATACCAACACTTTCGTCTTCCTGCAACAACTCAACCTCTCATGAGAGGTTCAGAGCGAGACTTTTGTTTCTGGTTAAAGAAAAAGGATCTAAAAAGGAGCCCTACCTGAGTGGCGCGTGCGCGTTGCGGAACCTCTTGCTTTTCATACCGGCACTCATGTTACCAGGTTAGAGCACAGCTCAGGTGAAGCTCAGGTGCGTCTGCAGCACCGCTCATTTCCCCCTTTTTCCCCCATAACGCGCGGTTCTCAGCAAAAACAGATGGTGAAAATGATCTGTTGATAGTCATATTGACATCAAACCAGCAACATTACACCTTTCAGTTTCAATGTCTATATCTAAAGAATATGTCACAGACGTGAAAACAATATAAAGATTATTTTTTTAACTCCCCAGTTACAATTGATCACACGCCTCTTAACATGTTTCTGTCTAAATGAAATTATTGATGGCCCTTATCAAAGCCAAACTCAATGTAGAAAGCAGGCGCAGCAGCTGTCTGTGTGGACACCACACGTTGGCAAGGTAGCCGTCACGCACAGCTAGAGGTAGGCAGTGTGGCCCGGGGGTTACTCTTTAACAAAAAGGTCTGTCTCTGTAGGGATCCTTTCAATAATGTTGTCAGACATCTGAGCCTGTCAGCGGCAAAAACAAGCACTTTTAGTGGACGAACTTTGACGGGCACAGTTGCCCGCAAGGATTACATTGCAGACATTGCAGCCTGTTTCGCGGCTGCTGGCTGAGGCGATCTTCTGGACCACTTCCAAAACTTTTTGTAACTATTAGTCATTTAGACCCCAAAATATGTAAAAATAGGTCCCAGGTTTAAAAATACCAGAATTACCCTTTAATGATAGATCATGGTGATTTTCAGTCTGAATCTGGGTAAATTATTTAATAGGCCTATTGAGATATTTGTGGGACGTCGCAATAACAGTGATTTCTGATTATGCAGTGTGATTATGGCAACGTTTGATCTGGTGGGGCCACAGTGGAGTGAGATAAATTAAAATCAACACATCCACCCACCATCTCCCTCCTACTCACACATGAATGCAGACATCCGAGCAGCTGAGGAAAAAAAAAAAGAAGGCAGACTGCATAGCAGTTATCATTTGTAAAATGCTACTTAAGTGCAATTTTTAGCGTCCTCTCACTGTGTTTGCACAATTTCTGAATTAAACCAGGCCATATATCACACACAATACATCAGAAACTCATTCAGATTCAATCAGAACTGAAATTAGATTTTGACAAAATTATGCATCTACTGGACACTGAGATTTTGCATTCACCTGCTGTTTTCCAGCATTGCAAACATGCACTGACTGCCCTGAGGGAGAAGCACAAAGCAAGGTGACATATTTGTTACTGACTGGCTCATTTGGGGAATTTAACATTCCTTTGGGAGAGCATGTTTACTGCTGCCTTATTCCCCAAAGCAGCGTGCATCGAAAAGGCACAAAAGAAATGAAAGAACAAAGAGCCCGGCTGATGTGAAAGTCATAGATAAAAACTGTCCTATACTCAAGAACCTGTGTGAGCTGGATATCCATCCCGCTTCTCTAATGTACAGCCTGCCCTGCCTGCACATTGCATATCATACTCCTCTGAGCTTTTTATTTAACTGCAACACCGCCTCATCCAGAAATGCAAAACAGCACGGCGCTCTGCTGCCGGTGTGTTTGACAGCGACTCCGCTGTCGACACCGGACTCCATCCGTCTCCCCCGAGGCCTCGCTGCTGCGTTATCGTGCATCATCGATTGGGCGTGGGGGATGAAGCCGTCGGGGGACCACCCATTTGTTTCCCTGCTGCTGTTGTTTACGATCAGTGCAATCCCTCACACACACACACACACACACACACACATAGAGCTTCCAGTCCCCTAGAGGAACCGAGAGGCAGCCTTCCTCCAGGATAAGTGACACTGAACACTGAGCTGTGGTTTGTGAATGTGCATTAGTGTGCATATATGTGTGTTGTACCTGTGTGAGCTCTATGTGTGATTCTGTTGAAGTCGAACTGAAATAAAAATTCATTTTTGCTAGAAATCAGTATCCTTGGTGTTTGTTTTGACTTGTGTGCTTATTTAGTCAAAACTGTAAGAGAAGAAATTTTAGTTTCACTTATTTTTCTGCTGTGATAGTTCCCCCTATGTTAGTGTTCTCCAGGTGACATGAAGTTTTGGTTTCGAATGTCAGTGTCACTACTGTAATTTGATAGATTCAATATGTGTTAGCGGGCACTGAAAATAGTTGATAATATCACTTCAATTCCAACAGACACACAAGCAATTAACCAGCTTGGGGGCAGCCACAGTTAGTGGTTGCTTATCCCATCTGTGATCTGAGCACTTACTACATCACTCCGTGATTCCGTACGTTAATTACTCCGTGTCATAATTCTGATCACGAGATCACGTCCGGAGTGCTGAGATTACAGGACTATCCGTTGCTGTGAGTTCTGACAGTCTGGTCATTTGTCGTCACCATATCGGGACTCGTGAAAGAAAGACAGCAACATTACACCTTTCAGTTTCAACGTCTCTAGACCCCATCCCTTCTGTAATGTGGGACGAACACAACGCTAAAGCTGTGTCTCAATTAGTGTTCTTCCGTACTTACACTTGCTATTATAAGTGCACAAGTGTGTTCACACTGCCAAGTATGGCAAAATGCAGTGCACTATGAGTACCCAGATGGTGTATTCATAACGGGCAAAAGAGTTGAGTGTGGAACGCTGCACACTTCTCACCCTCAATGGTCGCCACCTTGGCTACGTAGCGGAAGGGGAGGGACCACCAACGTATGAAAATGGCGACTGCGGTTGCGATTGATACCGCACTAAAAGTAAAAGCATGTTCATTTTTATTCATTTTTAATTACATTGAATTTAAGTCAAGCGAGCACACAAGCTGGCAGATATTTTGGTGGGCGACAATCGTGGTCAAATGGTGGCGATAATGCTCCAGGTTGCAATTTGCCATTTAAATGAAGAAGAAGAAGAAGCTGTCAAATGTTGCGATCGTCATTTCTGGTAAGCGCACAACAGCCGTGTTTGATTTGAGATGACACTACCCTGTCAAAATTCACACACTATGCAAGTAAGTATATAGTGTACACAGTGTACTACATGGAAGTGTACTAATGGAAGTATCCGAATTGAGACACAGCATAAGTGTGCAGGAGCTGCGTTTGACTCGGCAGGTGTTGAAATGACACGGGAATCCGTGCTAACGTTAGCAAGCAAGATTAGCTAGCTTCCACTTTCCGAGTGAAATACAAACCTAACAGTACAATGGGTCCTCCTAAGTTGAACGTTGTAATGGGACAGACATCTTCCATCACTAAACTCTATGTGGGCTTTTTAAAATAGGGGGAAACGTTTTCGTATCAACATTACACTATGACGTTATCCAGTGAGTAGCTCTGTAACTCAGACGTTGACAGCAACGCTGGCCCCACGCTGAGGCCTGAAGCTTGGATAATGTTTCCACTAATATGTCCAAAAATAGTTTTGCATTATGAAAAATTAAAAATGATGCACAATAGCTGCAGTGTCATCTTAATGTATATTTCCTTACACAAAAAGTGAGCAGAATTCAAATTTCAGTTTGTATTAGTATGTACCTGAGAGTATATATGTGTATAAAATTCAAGTGTTATGCATGCATACACATGTACGTAGGCTTATGTTTTTACCATATGGAAATGTTAAGGGTCTGTGTGTACATCCGTGACTGTTCATATAGATTCAGTGTATGCAGTGTGAGTTTGAAGAGTGTGTGTCTCAGAGGAGATAGGACTGAATTTAAATGCAGGTCATTGTGCAGCTTGTCGATTCAGGTTCTGTCTCTCTCCGCCGCTCTCTGCTGAAGATGGAAATCCCTCCAACATGGCACGCATACCGATAAAATCTAATAACCTCCTCCCTCCCACTGTGATCGAAACACGTCAGCTTGGAGGGGACCCATGGGGCACCCGGCGGATATGGCAGGTGATCCTGCAAAGCGCCAGTTCAAACACACTTTGATGTGTTTCAGAGGGCGTGGACTCAAATTGTTTTGTCCATTCGCACAGGGACAAAACTGACAAGGGCACTGGGATAATTGGATTGATGTGGAATGTGTGTGGCCATCAGCTTCTTATTTAATTCCTCTGACTCATTAGACTTGGAAGCAGGTCTTTAATTATTTTCAGTGCTGGCTAATTAAGGATGGAAGTATGGTGTGAATGAAAATAAATTAAAGGTGGGCATCAGCTTGTGCTTGTTGACGGCACCATAAATTTCCCATTTCAAAAGACGAACTGGGATGTAACTTCTTTAATTGCAAAAAAAAAAAAAAAAAGGCAATATTTTTGCCAGGGTACACTAATGCAGGTTGAGAGTGACTGAAAGAGGCAGCACTAGCGATTTATGGTGCCTTTAAATGGGGTTGTGTTTACCATGTTTTAGAGAAGAGTCCATATGATAATTAATATAATTTTAATGTATAATGTATGTAATATGTCTGAGGAAAATGTTGATATTCCCAACGGCCTGCATTACCTCACCCGCTCGCTAGCTTTCTAAATAGCTAACCTCTGTGGCCTTTTGGCGTCCATGTTGCCATTGCCTAACAGCGGTGTTCTCACGACTTACTTGAACGCCAAGCATATTGTGAACATGACTTCCCATGTTGTAACCACGAGCTCACGAGTTCCATTTGTAGGCACCATTAGTATTGCTCTTCCATAAAGTTGGGGGACTCACAAGAAACAGATGAACAAAAAATCATCAAAATTGATGCAGCAGAGGGCGAGATATCTTAACATTTAGTCCTTACTGTGGGTGTCATGGTCCGCGAAGGACTCTGGTTTGGACTCTGTGTGTTTTTGTCTTGTTTCCTGTTTTATTTTGAAGTCCTTGGTCTTGTGTTCGTGTGTGCCCTTTACTTCCTGTCATTGTCTGTTTTCCCACCAGTTTTGATTAGGTTCACCTGTGTCTTGTGCTCACCTGTTTCTGTTTCCCTCGTTGTCTCCTCCTCTATATATACTGGTCCTCTCGTTTTGTTCTTTGTCGTGTCATTGACTTGTGTTCCTGAGTTCATGGTCCTGTGTTTCCTGAGTTCAGTTCTTCGTATTTTCCCCGTGTGTGGTTCCCAGCTTTTTGTAAGTTTGTCATTATTAAATTAACTTGGTGCACTCAGCCTGCCAGTGTCTGCATTTGGGTCCTTCTCCCGACTGCCAGAATGGCAAGCCATAACAGTGGGTCAAGCTCCAAAAACACTGGATCCTACATTTCCCATAATGCAACCAGTAGCATCTTTTTGTTAGACCCTCCCACTTTCATGTTTTAAACTCCATGCCTCCAGTTTGTAACACAGGCTTTCTGTTAACAAAATGTAGTCCCCAGGTCCAAACAGAGTTCATGTCATCAGGGTTATTTCCTCAGACAGAAAGCAAAGCACATTTTTGCCTTGCGTTATTTGTGTGAAGTATAGCAGACTTTTTCTCATTCAGCTAATGCTGGACCAGCTAATGTACCAACTGTACAGACATTATCTGTAGCTAGCTAGCAACATATGCACCGACATATACACTCTCACTGTGTGAGTGTGGCAGCTCAGACTGATCTCCTTCCGTTATTTTCCTCTAGTCTCTTCTTTTTCCTTCTATTTCTACAGCTGAGAAAAAAATAGAGAGCCACGTGTAAATCTGTACTCTCGGTTTACAAAATCATCTCGGATTCATAATCTGTGCACACGGATTTGTAAACCACGGCCACGGATTTGCAATCTGTGCGCACAGATTTGCAAACAACTTCTTTCTTCAGAGAACAAGAAACGGAGCATTTCTATGGCGACCGCAACATTATCTAGATTTAAGGGTAGATTTAATGCTATATTGTGTTTTGCATTGGACGTTTCACAGCTTTCATTGTGTAACATTGTATTTATTGTGCTTTTCACTCCAAAACCAACCTCCGTGGGCACAGACTGCAAAACCGCGGGCATTGTTTACAAATCCGTGCGCACAGATTAAAATTAGTACAGATTTACACATGGCTTTTTTTTTTTGTCCTCAGCTGAACCCAGCGGGGCTCTGTACATGTCTGTACGTTTATGACGTCTATTCATAAATCCCATGGACAAACTGGAATATTTAGCTCCAGCTGAAACATTTTCAACTCGCTGTGATGCGTCTTCACCTGAGTTCACACCTGTTTGGCCCACTCTCTTCTTTCCAGTGACTTTGTATGCAGTAGTGTCTAAAATTCGTTTTGCGTCTGTTTGTCTGAACACACCCTCAGAGTTTGTCAAAGCTCATCCAGAGCCACAATAGAGCCAAAGTGAAAACAGATCTTCGGGGTTCTAACTGCCAGAGTCATTTCTAAGTAAAACATCATTTCAAATCACACTGACATTTGTAATAATGTAAATGACAAAAAAAAAGAACCTAACTCTAACATTTAATTTAGTTTAGTTATTTAATATTTTTGTTTTTAGCAACCATTGACTAACAGTTTCAAATAAGCCCTGGACTACTGTGGATTAAATGTCACCAGCTAGTGTTAGTGTTGGTGTTGGTGGAGATCACAAATATGGAGAATACCAAGTAACAACAACTTGCTGGCCCTGCTGTGCTGGTAAATTTTCATTAAAATGATTTGCTGATAATCAGACTGAAATTCCATTTTGTTTCACTTTATTCATTAAGCCTGACTTCTTTCTTATTGGTTATTTGTTTCTTTTGCCCAAACCAATCAGTAGTGAGTGGCGTATCCACCCCAACAATGTAATTTTCAGTTTACGTGGAAGCTGGTATAGCAGTTGCTAGTAACAACTAACTTAGCGTTTTTCACATTGATCAAAGAAATATGTCGATTTAAGAGTTATTATTTATAAAAGTCACCTTTCAACAACTTACAGCTGCAACAATCTCATCCAAGCTTGTCAACATTTTTCTGTTGCTATTTTGTATGACTGTCGCTGAGTAGCAGGGCCGTTTTTCCCTATATGCATTATAAGCAATTGCAATGGGGCCCCATGTGTGGGGGTATTTTTTTTTAGGGACATTTGCTTTTTAAGGGAAAAGCTCAACTCTACAGTATATTGTGCTTTATTTATTAATTAAAAGCTTCATTGATAATAAAGTATGCCTAGTCATTCGTTTTCATTCAGGGATATTAAAAAAGACTGGGGCCTTGAGGCTGTAGCCAGAGGGGTGGTGGTGGTTTGGGGGGCCCCAGTGTAAGATGTCGCTTAGGTCCCCAAAATGTTCAGAAACAGCTCTGCTGGGTAGCTAGCTAGCTGCAGTATATCAGACAGCTACAGTATGTTCTTAATCCTGCCTGCTAAACTCTGATTGGTCATTGTCTCTGTAACCAGGGGAAACAGCCGTCAATGGTAACAACACTAGACGCATTTGAATCACTGAATAAATCTAAGATGTGGGCAATGTTTCAGAGGTCTGTAACCAGGCTAGATGTTAGGCTAAATTTAAAAAATGTCAATTAGCTGTTGGCTAATTTTGCCCCCCGCCGTTATAACACTGATTACTTCCTCACTACAGCTAAAGAAAAGCACTTTATTGCATTTTATGTTTAAAAGGTCGATCTATCTGCATTCTTGTTCATGTGTCACAGTGACATTGCAATCTCAGATTTGAGAAAGCTCCACTGCTCCTTTTCTTACAAACACAAAGAAACCCAGCTGCAGATACTCTCCCCCCTCTGCTCCCACAGTGCACAAATCCACACCAACTGACACTTTCAAATCCCTTTTGATGTGATATTCACATCTGCTAAGAGTAATCCTCTGAACAGTATCTTTAGAATCTCTTCTCCACAGCCATGCCTTAATCCAATCTGCTGTTTATAACAAAACCGCTGCGCTTTGGGCTCCCACTTAGGCAGTTTAGCTGGCTTGTGGCAAACAAATTAATGTCCATGGTCTGAATGGATTTTAATTTCTCACTGTGCCACGGTGGAGGGGTTTCACCGGTGCAGACGCCTCGCAGATTGGGTTTTGCTGCATTACACCGATAAATAATTGAGGTTGTTTACCAATCAGTTTGTTTACTTTAACCCCCGATCGCCTCTGCCAATTTATTGTTGTGTGTGTTTTGACCCAGCAGTCAGCCTAGCTGCCTGATTTGATATTTTCCACAAACGACTCCAAAAGTGTAATTTATCTGAGGGCGAACGCTGACAAGTGCAAGGTCAAACCTGATGTGGCTCACCACAGGTGTGTGTACGCAGGCTATTATTTCTGAGGTTGGAACGGCAGGGACAGCATCCCCTTTTTCTCCGAGTTTAGTGAGTTACTGGCAGTGTTTGGTCAGACCTGTAATCATCTGAGCAGATGACAGTTGTACTTCTCGTTTGAAGTGCAGCTCACCATTTGTGCTGCCAGTGCTGTTGATCAAGCTGCAAATAAGGGTCTCATTGTCTTCTTTTCATCATGCAGGCTGTTCTTGGAGACAGCAGGGCAGCAAGGGGCTTTTATTGACCCTATGTGAGGTAGAATGCTTTTATGATGCTTGGCCCTGTGAGTTTTTGTTAACAAATAATTCTTGGAGGTACAAATAATCTCTTTATTAAGTTAAACCTCACAGAGTGGAGCCAGTGAGAAAGGAGGGAGGAGGAAGCCATGAACCATATTGCACTCTTGCTAACACACACAAAACGTGTTCTAGCCTTATTAGCAATGTGTTTCACCATAATACAAAAGTAGCTCTACACAACATGTAGGCTATTCATCTTCATAATGCACTGTTTTGACAGCAAACATTGGAATTAAAGTATCATTTGGAACAGGGTCCTCGTTGTGAGCTGACAGGCATTAGTGGAGCTGCAACTTCAGAACACCGAGTAGTTTAAAATCTTTACAAATAGCTAGTGAAAGTGTTTCTACAAGTTTGCATCGTTTTTTCACCTTGGATCTAGGGCTGGGTGAAAATATTCAATATATTCGAATATCAATTAATGTGCTTAATAGCAGATGACCATATCGTCATATTTAAGTTTTCAGTGTTTCTGCTGGTTGTGGGCCAGCACAACAACAAAAAATCCCAAAAGAAAACATTTGTTACTCTACCTGCGGCTTCCAGCTCTGCAGCTCCGAACCATATTTGGGAGACCTCCTGTTTTAGGCTATTTTAATTGACTTTAGCCTGACTCGTTGCTGCTAACTAGCTAGGGTTTCACAATCTGGACCAACTCTGCTGTGAAGACGCCGTGGTAACATTACATAAACAGGGACTTCTTATTTCTTTTCTGCGGCAGCAAACACAACACACAGCCTTTCAGTAACTATTATGCTGCAACCTGAGTTTATTTACACACTTTATGGCTGACTAAAGTAATGTAACTACCCCTCACACACTATTCTAAACCTTACTAAAGTAAAAGTAAGTATTATAGCAAAATTTACTTAAAGTAGTCATTGTGCAGTAAAATGGTTTTACTATTATATATGATGTTTTTGGATTAATGTGTGTTGCATTTTACTGCTGTAGAGTTAGTAAAGTTAAGCTAATTTTAACTTTATATACTGTTCGGTAGGTTGATCTACAGCAATGCCATCATATGTTTGCACTATCTGAGAATTTACAGTGTTATTTTAGAGAAAATGTGTATATCGAGATATACATCGTATATGTAGCCTACAAATATCGAGATATTATTTACTACGCCATATCGCCCAGTCCTACTTGGATCCATCACGCCATCTGCCATTTTTAACTTTTTTCCAGCTGTGGGTTACTCCTTCAGTTTCTGTGCATTGTGTTTTGGGACAGTAATGTCCATCAACATTATTGATGCATTTTAAGTATACTTTATTTTGTCATTTTCCGCATAAACAGTAAGTGTACATAATCAAAATACAGTTTAAAACACATATACTGGGGTGTGGAGGTGACCCCCGCCCCCCTTGGCGATGACGCTCCTGTAGATTTCACAATACAAGCTTGTATTTAGTTGTGAAGGCTGCACAAAATGTGTGGTTCAGTTTTAAAGATTTAAAACCATTGCCTATATTTTCTTCCAACTTAAAGGACCAGATCATTTACATTAAAATAGAAACATTTTATGATGTTAAAAATTTCAATACTTCCCAGTAGTGCTGTACCCGACTCAGAATTTTGTCAGTCGAATCGGATTTGGCTGTTCAATATGAGTACTCGACTATGCGTTCCCTTTTTTTTTTCATATAGTCTATCAGGCAAGGCTTTATTTAACTGCCAGATTTTTGAATGGGGTTCGGTGGGGCGTTCTGAGTGACAGCGACGTTCACGTAATATAGTACACAAGCCAAGTAAGCCCTCCAAGCTAATGCATGCTAACGACGCTGGATATCAAACAAAAGCCAGAAACTATATTGTATGAAGTTGCTGTGAGCTGCAAATTCACCACTTCTAAGCAGAAGGCAGAAGATAACGTTACCTGGGAGCCTGACCGGACAAGGCCTCTCTTCCTCCGGGCAGCTGCCTCCGTCTCACTCAGACTCACCCTGGGTCCAGGTCCGCAGCTGCCTGGAACCTGTCGCAGACATCACCGAGCAGATGGGACGACTTGACGTAGTGGAATGATTTTTCCTTGGAAAGCAGCGTGAAAGCGAGGAGCTAAACAAACAAAAAAACCTGACTGCTCAACTTGAAGAATCTTAGTTGACTGAGGGGTCTCCGACTGATGATTCGAATCTTCGACTTTCAGGGGGCAGCTCTAAGTGTCCCAGACTGTAGGTTGTGCTTGACATGAGGGTATCACAGCAGGTCATCAGGTGCAAGTGATGGGAAGTCACATTATTTCTGTGTCCAGAGCAGCTGAACTTTAAACGACTGATCTCCACTCTACAGTGCGAGATAAGAAATTAGCCTGGAAAGCACTTCATCAGGTCATGTAGGCTGGGCATTAGTTCACCCTCCAGCAGACACAGAGGTCACGCTGTCACCCGTGGGTGTCACAGCGACTCTGCCCCGTCCTTCAGTGATGTTTTCCAAGCCAGCAGAGGATTTTCTGCTGATGCCTCCTCCAGTGCGCCATAGCTGTGGGCTGTGTGACGTCATACTGACTGTGTGCGACCCCTGGGAGAAACACTTATGGAAACGCTCTCCCTCAATGCGCTCTTGTTATAAAATAGCCTGAAGGTAGCCATGATACAGTAGCTTTATCAAGGCCTTTTTTTTCCCCATGCCGTGACACAAACACAAGCCTGCTTTCAAGTCCAAATTTGATTTAGTAGAGCTGTTAACACCGCTGCGAAATGGCACTCTGCCAAAGTGGGGAATAAATTTGATATAATTAGAGTAATGTGAACATCAGTCAAATACTGACTTGAGAACCAACAGCTTGCTCATCGTCTTTGTCTCTGAGCTGAGAACAGTATATGAGTGTGTGTGTGTGTGTGTGTGTGTGTGTGTATTCTTCAGATATGCTGCAATAATTATCTTTGATACATTATGGATTATTTATTAGATTGTTCTGCCCCCGCTGACTTGGCACAGTTTAACAACCAATGAGGACTTGGCATTTGGACAGAAGAGCAGAGACAGAATGCTAAAAATAGATGGTGTTAATAAAAATGCGCCGAAGAAGTGCTGTTTGGCGGCTGCATTTGGCTGTGTTTAATGTGTTACAAAAGCCTCTTATCCAGAAAGAGTTTCATTCCTACCTAGAGCAAAATATTAAGCTATTCACTCAAGTCTAAAGGGTTCAGTATGCTTAAAACAAACTCAACGGATCCATAGGAAAATGTGAGAATACCTGAAATCCATATGGCCACACTCGAAGGCGGGGCTTACTTCTGGCTACATCAAACTTGCTCCCTGACCTCCAAGAACTGTGTCTTTTGCCTTTGTTGCTTTGACACTATGTACAAATGGGGATAATGGTGCACACTTTCGGACAGCCTCTCCACAAAGGCATTCATGGTGCTCCACGCAGTTGTTAACAGGAGAGTGACGGAAACAGTTGTGTAATGAATGAAAGCTCTGAAGAAAGCTTGAGAGAAAACGGGGGCCTGCTTGTCGAAATGTCTGTTTTTTTTAGAAAGTTACGACTTGCAACTACAACCTGCAAGGCGAGGGTCACATGTTACCGACGAGGGGAGCCAAGCTAGCAATACTGTTAGCGAGCTACTGTAATGTACTTGCATGTAGTGTGCAAGTGCAGGCTGACCACTAGTGGCGGTGAGCTGTTATTTATTTATTTTTGAGTTTTTATTTAAATAATGTCACGTTATCACAAACAGGAAGTGATTATTGAAAATGAAGTTTGTCTTCTTACTATAGCTCCCTATCACTATCCTCATTCATATTTTAACACGGTACAAATTAGATCCAGCTACAAAAAAGCCTGACAAGCTGGCAGTTAGAACGAAAGTACAGAGTCATTTCTATGGAAACGATACACCGTCTCATCAAGTCGCATTGGTGTAAACTGGCAGGTTTCAGAATGTTGCACACCGGCGCGCTGCAAGTTTCAACTGGTCTCGTTGCGTATCTTTGGTCTGAACTGGGCTTAATACAGAATTGGAAAGGTAACTCATATTGAAGGGATTCTAAAATGTGGATTTCAAAATCTGATGAACTAAGTTATGTTTTAATACGTCATATTTTGGACGGAAGATGGATTGCCTCTCATAATCATTGATTTTTACATTTGAAGTTTGATGCATGGATTAAATTCAAATCACTGTGATGAATTTCTTCATCAAAACTAAATATATGTGAAAGAGCAAGTTAATAACCTTTGTAGCATTTCATATAACATAAGGACAGTTATGTTCTTCAGTAATTACCTTTCTACAGTACAAGTAGACAAGCTAGCAAGGCTAACGAAAACTAGCCTGATGTCAGCAGTACTATATATATATATAGTTGATCCCTGAGTTAAAACAACTACAGGCGTAGATTGGACAAGAGTAAAAATAACTGACACTAGAGTCAGCGCTTAACAGATATTTTGATATACATATATGATTATCAGATGGGTCCCTCCTTTATAGATTATGCGGGACCTTCATGAAAAACCTGAGGCTGCTAATTTCAGTCAGACCGTCATGTTTCCTCCCTACAAAGCTTTTGTGCATAATATTTAATTTGTTGCTGCTTATCAAAAGTGTCCCTACTGTAGCCATTCAGCTCCGCTCAATTATGGTACTGTGTTCTCTTCCTAAAGACTGACAGCGCTGACAGCTTGTTGGTTGATCCCTCCAAGACGTCTCTGAGGACGTGGCTTAATTATAACCTCTTTTGATCCACAAACTCTGGCAGAGTCTGGCTCTCTGTGGAGGGAGAGTCATCCATCTCCCCTGCCCACGGTTTGACACTCATTTGCAATGCAGATTTTTTCCTTCTACTTATGTAGTATTTTAAATGTATAAACAGCATACAAGAGGTCCTGGCAGGGTTACTATAGTAAGTTACTATAGATACTGGTATTTAGACAAAATAAATAAGCAATTTGTGCTTATTTATTAGTTTTCAAAGCACCATCAGACAACTGAAAGAACTGAAGAGAAGCCAACAAACAATTAATGAATATGTTAAGATTTTGGTACCAGTTACTTTTCTCGATTTCGTTTTCCACTGCAAATAGTACCCCCTCAACCCCCTCTGACTTTCCTCTAATCTTTTTTTCTTTTAATTTGCCATCTAAATTTACTTCTTCAGGACTCAGGAATAAATAATTTAAAAAATAACTGAAATAAAACAATGTCAAGCAGACATTGCTTCGTTTTAAGGGATCACAAGCCAAAAAAGACTTTAGTTGGAGGTTGAACTGAAAGTGAGCACAGCTGAAATGTTTGTGTTAATTCCTCACAGGAAACCGTGTCTGTGCGGAACTACAGCAAGAACAGTAGGTCGAAGTTGAACCAGGAAGTTGGTCTGTGAACGATGGATGATGGTGACAGACAGTTTAGGTAATCATTTTACTGTCCGCCTTAATTTACTCTCCGAAATAAGTCTGACTAACCTAGTTTACAACCTGTCTGATCTCCCCACTGCTCGTGTTCCCACCTTGAAAAATAAAAATCCAAGTTGTAATAAACCTTTTAATGTGTTTATAGAGCTGCCAACAGTGAGGTGCTTTCTCTGAAGCCAGTGTGTTGGCATAGCTTGTTTGCTTGTTTCCATTATATTTAAAGTGTCAGTGTCCTTTAGGAATTTTTCCAAAGATACAGAGACACGGTGAACAGTATTACCTTCTCGTGGATAAATGGGAGGTATAGGGACAAGTCCAAAACACATAAGCTTGATTCACCATTATTGTTCCACACTCCAACCTGAGTACAGAGGCTGCATTAGTTTTTTCTTTTTTTGTTGTTGTTTTTTTATTATTTTTGTATGGGTTTAAAAATAAAATGAGGTTATTCCAACAAAAATCTCAGGCAGTTGGAGGCTGAGCAATGTGCATTACCAGTGAGGGGGGGGGGGGGTCTGCTACAGAGAATTCACTTTCCTCCATCTCAGTCACGGGTTTGTTTTCAGAGTTTGGGGCTTTTACCTTTCGCCCGTGCCCTGCCGTCTTCCAGAGACATGTTAGCGGCACCGACGCGTGAAATTGTGAAATCGCTAATGACATTTTCCTTGCATAATGGCGCTCTTGAAATGGTGCTTACAGCTGCCGGTGCTTTGATTGAGGAGTATAGTGTACGTGTGTGTGTGTGTGTGTGTGTTGGAGGGGCATGCCTGAGGACACACGTCCCCCATTTTTCAATTTCTGAAACCTAGACTGCCAAATGTGCTTAATGCGGGTTATAAATTTAATTGGATGGATACCTGTGCCCTTTTTAATGCCACCTTTTGCCATGTCCTTGACTTTCCTTTCACTCAGACATTCCTTCTATCTATCTATCTGTATGTCTGTGTTTATGCTACTTGTGACTCAAGTACAGCAATGCAAATATACAATCGTACATGTAGTAAGTGGTAACAGCCTACAGTTTAGACTACCAGCCATCTTGTTATCTTTTTTTAGCGCGTTGTCGCCATGTGTTGGACTGGACCAGTGGAGCTGGCAATGGCTAATATCGTGGTTATGGATAGGTGCGTCCTACGAGGCTACCATACCATGGCTAAACATAAACTAGAAGAAGTTGAATAACATTGGAGCTCAAAGCACATGGATGTATGTCAAAGTGTGGCAATGTGCCCCCCTTGTATTGATAACACAAATATTAGACCAAATTTAATACTTTAGCTGTGTCTCAATTCAGGTGCCGCATCCTTCGAAGGCTGTATTTGAAGACCGAATGCGTCACTGCGCCACCCTCCGACTTCCTAGAACAAAAGGAAAAGCACAGCCAACCAGAGAAAGCAAAAGAAGGCCGCTAAAGACAGCCAGAAGCTAAAGATTAGGCCGCGTTAGACAATTCATAATACAATCTGCAGGAATAGTTCAACATTTGGGAAATATGCTTATTGGCTTTCTTGCCGAAGGTTACGTGAGAAGAGCAACATCACTTTAATGTTTGTATGTTTAAGTATTGAACTAGAGCCAGGAGGTGATTAGCATAGCTTAGCATAAACACTGCTAGCCTGGCTCTCTTCAAAACTATTTCTTAGCAAACAGTGATATTCCGGAGTCTGTGCTGGTTGCCTGGCAACCTCATGGTGACAACAAGGAAGGAAGGAAATAGATCCACAATGTAAAAACAAAATAGTCATTTTTACATTTCTGTTTATATATGGATTAAATGAACAATAAACAAGATGTTAACTAGTGAGCTTTAGGTGCTGGTAGGCGTTTTTTTTTAACTTTGAATTTGAGTCAGGCTAGCTGTTTTACCCCTGCTTCCAGTCTTTAGGCTAAGCTAAGCTAAGCTAAGCTAATCACCTCCTGGATCCAGCTCCCTTTCTTAACAGATGGACATGAGATTTTCATCCAACTCAAGTGAATAAGCATATTTCCCAAAATGTTGAACTATTCATCTAAATGAGTTAACTTTCAAATTCCGGATCAGTTTTGGATGAATTTGGCTGCCATGGTGCTGTGTTACATTCCCAAGTTCAAAGACAAAGCGCTTTTTATTTGCTACAGTTTTGATTCATGCCTCTGACTGGCTTCTTCTTCGTAGCAATGGTGGTAGAGGCTCATGGGTGTCGTAATATTTTGAACCATCTGCCATGCCAAAATAACGGAAAAAACGTGATTTCTCAATTGAAATACTTAAAACTGATGGCCATAACATAAACCTCTTGTATTTTTACATTGCCCAGGAGAGTCCCGTATATCTATATTGAGGAACACTGAGGAGATCATTAAGAAAATGTGTGGAAAAATACTGCGTCCAGAGGGTCCTCCAACTTTGCAACTGGTTTCGAAACTGAAATTGAGCTAGCTAGAAGACAAATGCCATGTAGAAATGTGTCACTAGAATAAATTGAATGCATGAAGAAACATGAATTGTGTCAGAAGTAGTAAAAATTCAGTATGATTGCTACATACAAATCTACGATTAGTGTAGTTTCAGACAATATGTTTTTTTTAATTCTGTTTAAAAAATTGAGAAGACATCAGTACATGATTACACACTGGACAGCTTGTGTGCATCACAGCTCACACTGTCTGTTCATTGTAGGCTAAACTGTGTTTTGCGTAGTGTAAGCGAACAAAGGCACTAAAGAGCAGCGCAGTCAACACCATAAAAAGACAGTGGACTATAAAAGTTTCATTCACTGACATAATTAACTGCTGCTATTTCAGTCTCAGCATGTGACTTTGTGTGTTTGTGTGTGTTATGTGTACTTACGTGTAGGAGTTAAAATGTGTGTGTGTTTGTCTGCATTTCTGTGGATTCGTCTTTCTGTATATTTAGTTTTTTTTTGGATGTAGATTCAACCAGAAGGTGTTTGAGGTTGATACTTGTATGTGTCACCACCACTGATATTTTAGCTTTTGAAATTAGTCTTAACTATCAGGCCAGAGAACCTGTGTGTGTGTGTGTGTGTGTGTGTGTGTATCCAGCATGGAGAATAGCGCTGTTGTTTTGCAGTGTTTTCGAAGTCAGCCTTGGCCTTGCCTCAGGCCATGTCAGCCAATGCTATCGGATTCAAAGAGGAGCCTCTCTTCACACGAATAATAATTAGGATACTCAGTGCCAGTTCACAAAGAAATGGACCATCTGGGTTCGATCCTTCCAGCCTCACACAGTCCCTGCTGTCCAGCGTGCGTCCGTCTGATGTGCCGCAGACTTCGACCATGTGGCAGAATCACGCTTTTTATAGACCGCAGAGCCAGTCTCCTGCCACAGCGCATTATAATCTGTGAAGAGCAGAAGATGAAGAGGGTTGTTTGTCTCGAAATGGGAAAAAAAATCACAGTCCATGAGCACACACCAAAGTTATTTCAGTTCCACTTTTACAAGTTAGTTTTACGGTTTATCATATTTAGGGATTTCATTTTATTTTAAGTTTTTGTCAGTTTTCTGAGCTACAGAATTGACCATGTGTTTCTTTAATTACTTTTTAAAATTATAATTCAGTGTGTAAAAAAAATCATAAACCACACTTGACATTTTGAATTTTGCATCACATCATGTGAGCACTGAGCTGACTTCACCTATCTGCATATTCCAACCACTTACAGCATCTTCGTCTTTTGCTTTTTTGCACAAGCAAAACTCCCATCCATCCATTTTCTGCCAATTATTTGGGTCAGGGTCATGGTGGCAGCACCCCCCGCCCTGGCTACAACCTCCAGCACCTCATAGGTGATCCTGAGGCATTCCCAAGCCAGATGGGATGTATAATCCGTCTGGTGTATTCTGGGCCCGCCCCAGGGTTTCCTCCCAGTTAGACATGCCCAAAAACCTCCACAGGGAGGTATCCAGCGAGCATCCTAATCAGATGCTCAGACATTTTGGAGGGATCAACCAACAAGCTGTCCTTTCAAGGAGTAGTGGTTCTACTCTGAGCTCCTCACTTAAGGCTGGAACCTGTTTCTCTGGGTTTCAAGATCAAGACGTTGATAACTGATTGCGGTCAGCCCTAACCGCTGTGACAAATAAATTGCGTTTCCAGGGGCTGCCTCACAATAAAAGCCACCTCGCCATGATGAATGCTTTAAATGTGAAGCAACGGCAATAGGATGTTCCATTTGCATTAGCAATTGCATTTGTAAAGAGAGTCAAACAGTGAGGCTGTTAACAATGAGATAAGAAATGTGCTGAATTACATGCATGTACTTTTTCCTGTGAATCCCATGTGCTTAGGTAGAGAATCTGGGGGAATGGCGGACTACGGCACTACAAATAAATACTGCTATATAGAGAGGTAATTAATGAATTTAAATACATTACCATGGACCCTAATATTCCACTAATAATGGAAATAATAGCCCAATCAGAATAAAAATGCCTCATGTAACCACCTCAATCGGAAGAGACTGACCCGATCCGAAGGAATTTTCAGGTTGAGAGGGGTGGTGTAAACGTTTGATAATCCGTTCAATAGGAAAATATTAGCGCATGTTTGCCCCACGTGGGGGGAACATTAGGTGACGTGAACATTTTTTTTTTGGAGACCCTAAAAAAATTAAGAATTGGATTCGAAAGGCTTGAAACAACAAGTTGTTCAAACAAGCGTTTGAAAAGATGAACAAAGCCGAAAAAACCTTCTTCCTCCTCTGTTATATTTCCGGCAGAGGGTGTAACCACTTATCGGATCCCTTTTTATTTAGCGTCCATGTAAACAGTCAAGTTGCAATCTCTAATCAGAATGATTTCAATCAGGTTGAAGAAATATTGTCCATGTAACTGCAGCTATTGCTGAAAAAATTCTCACCATAAATGGTCTAAAAAATACAGTTTGATTTCATGAAAATCTTAAGGATAATACTTTAACCTTTTCTGCCATGAGTGGCCAGTGAGCTCATAGCCTTCGAATGCATACAGGACAATAAAGTTGAATCAGAAGGAAGGTGTTAAGTTACTTATTAGAAAATGTCAGATATCCACAAAGGACCTGGAGCTCATCCTCTCCGGTAAAATAAATTATCTCTGGCTCCTCTCACCTTGTCAAGCTGTCTGCTGGCACGAGGACCAATACATTAACAGAGTCTAAGCCTGTCTTCTGTATTCCTGCCATGTGTCTTCTTATTTAGCTCCCGTAAAGAGTATTCCCTGCGGAAAATCTCGACCTACCTTCTTCAGGAGGTCTCAACTGCAGACGCCGGTTTGGAAATATTTAACTGCATCTCAGCTTCATTCATATTCATATATGGACATTCATTTTCTCATCAAAGACCAGTAATTTACCAGTTTTAGGCCTACCATCTATACCTACCCTATACTATATATTTTAAGTAGTACAAAAAATAAATTCCGTGCTGTAGAGTCTGCACAATCTATCTAATACATTCACAAGCTTTTAGTCATATACCTTCTTCAGACACACAGGCAAAACAGAATGCAGAAACACTCCTATACCTTATATACATATATATACAATATACGTTATGCATCTCTCTCTGACCTAACCTTTAGTCCGGATCTCTCCTCTGTAACAGAATAATGAAGGTCGCTTGCGCGTTTCGGCACAGAGTCTTCATCAGAGCGTTTGACGTCAAACACATTTGTGATGTGAGCCAAATAAACTTGTCCTCCTTGACCTGGAAATTTGAGATGTGCTACCTTTTCACACATTTTTTGGAGTATTTGATTTTGGGTCTGGCACTCACACTCACACTGAGAATCCCATTGTTGAAGCACAACCTCTCCTTTTCCAAAACAGGATCTTTTCTCCTTCCTCCGGAACTCGTACGTTCACTAATTCTCTGGGGGTGGGTGGTCCTCTCTATAAATATCCATTCTTGAAAATCTTTCACCTGTTCTTGGATTTGAAAAAAAGAATGTGTTTTTATTGGGGTGGCTGTGGCTCAGGAGGTAGAGCAGGTTGCCCATTAATCCCAGGGGTGGTGGTTCGATCCCTAGTTTCATTACCACCACCCTCAGATCTATGACTGACCACTTGTGAATATCAAGATATTCAGATAGATTGTGCAGACTCTAGTGTGAATCACTATAGCTACCATTGAGGTCTTGAACCTTTACCACACAGGCTACTCTTTTTTGGTTGTTTTTGTAAATAAAAGTGACTTTTGTAGCCTAAGTAACATCATTTTAAGTGCTCCTGTGAATATCAAGTTACGGGGCAACTGTGAAACGGGCAAAGTGAGTTAGTCCAAATCTATCTCCCGCAGTTAGATTTAGATTAGATTAGATTCAACTTTATTGTCATTGCACATGTCACAGGTACAAGGCAACGAAATGCAGATAGTATC